>CAJFCY010000025.1:0-58803 GCA_904066265.1 Eimeria zaria | reverse complement strand
TAAATATACAAAGACAAAGACAAAGACAAAGATAATATAAATATACAAATACAAATACAAATATAAATATAAATATACATAAAGACAAAGACAAAGATAAATATAAATATACAAATATAAATATAAATACAAATACAAATATAAATATAAATATATACAAAGACAAAGACAAAGACAAGGAAGGTGTATATACAGCTGCTCACCTTGCTGCAGCAGCCACCGCACATACTCGGGTTTATCACGGCAAGCAGCATAATGCAGAGGCGGCCGCATATCTGAGTCTAAGTCATTAACTGCAGCAAAATAAATTAATAAATAAATTAATATATTTATTTATTTATTTATTATATAAATATTTGATATATTAGTTAAATGCAAATAGCTAACAACACACACAACAAAAAACAAACACACAATAAACAAAAGAAACAGACAGAAGTATATATATATATATATAATATATACCTCCCGACTGTAGCTACCTGCAGCTAGTTACAGGTAGCTAGCTGCAGCTAGCTGCAGCTAGCTGTAGCTAGCTGTTGCCAATACAGAGGCATTCCCGCAATTAGTTATGAAGCACGAATAAGGAGAAGCAGCAGAAGCAGCAGAAGCAGCAGAAGCAGCAAACATAATAAACAAATAATAATAATAATAAATATATAAAAAACATACAAGAGATGCAGCAGCAGCAGCAGCAGCAGCAGCAGCAGCAGCAGCTTCTCACCTGTGCTGCCGTGCTGCAGCAGCAACTCGGAGATGGGGATATTGCCCTTGATAGCAGCAAAATGAATTGCTGCGCTCCATGTCTGCAAAGAAGACCATTCGCTGCTGCTGCTGCTGCTGCTGCTGCTGCTGCTATTGCTGCTGTCATTGTTAGAGGTGCTGCTGCTGATAGGAGGGTGTGTTTTTTCGTCTTTGATGTTTGCTGTTGTATTGGCTTCTACAGCATTTGCTGCAGCATCAGCAGCTGTTGCTGTACTTGCAGCAGTAGCAGCAGCAGGAGCAGGAGTCGCAGCTGCAGCAGCAGCAGCAGCAGCAGCAGCAGCATTATCAGAGTTGTTTGTTGCAGCAGCAGCAGTGCTGTGTCCTCTACAAGGAGCACAGCGGTGGCATAGAAGATGCTGAGGGTTAGCCCCAGCATCTAGCAGCAGCCGCACGCAGGGCTCGTGCTCCTTCGTAACAGCTATTAAGAGGGGAGTCCACCTCTTCTTATCTGGCATATCAACAAGTGCAGCAAGCCCACCCTGCTGCTGCTGCTGTTGCTGCTGTTGTTGCTGCTGCTGTTGCTGCTGTTGCTGTTCAGCCTTGGATGCGTACTGCAGCAGCAGAGACACAGCCTGAGCAACCCCTGTTGCTGCAGCATAGTGTAGTGGTGTCCTCCCTATAGCATCAGGTGCAGCAGGAGAAGCCCCTCTCTCCAAACAAAGTTTAACAATATCTGTACGGCCGAGGAAGGAAGCTCTTAGTAGAGCACTCTGGACGTCCGGGCCGCTTAGCCCAGGAGGGGCTCGCACACCTGCTGCTGCTGCTGCTGTTTCTGCTGCTGCGGCAGCAGCTGCTGCTGCGGCAGCGGCTGCTGCTGCTGCTACTGCAGCGTTTGAACCACTATCTGAACCCCCAACCACGTCCACAGGAGCAGCAGAGGCAGGAGATGATGGAGGAGCCCTGCATGCAGGCGGACTGTTGGCAGATTGAGAGGCATCACACCCGAAGGAGGTGTCGCTGTCTGGGGCTTCTTTGGCCGTCTGCTGCTGCTGCTGCTGCTGCTGCTGCCGCTGCTGTTGTTGTTGCGGAAAACCCCGGCTGTGCGGCTTCTTGCCTACAGCTGCTGCCTTCGACAGAGGAGGCCACACGGCGTCTGTAGTGTTTTCAGTTTGTTTACTTCGAGGGCTGCCGCTGCTGGGCTCATCGGCAGCGGGAGGAGGCAAGCAAAAGCTCGGCTGCTGTGCAAGTTTCGGTGCTGCAGTCGCAGCAGCAGCAGCAGCAGTAGAGCTGGCCATAGCAACCGTCTGCTGCAGCAACTGAGGGGGGAAGGAGGCTTCATTGAGGCAGAGATCGGCTGGGGGAGCAAAGTCCAGTTCGCCTATAGAGACAGCCTCTGGCGGGTGCTGCTGAGTTGATGCTGCTGCTGCTGCTGCATCCGTGGCCTCTTCTGTCTGTTTTTGTTGCTGTTGCTGTTGCTGTTGTTGCTGTTGCTGTTGGTGGTGGTGCAGCAGCTGCTGCTGCTGTTGCTGTTGCTGTTGCTGCTCCTGCTTGGGAGGCTTCGGAGTCTGCGGCTTCCATACCTGATGTTTGAGGGCCCCCCCATTGCGGCCGCTGTGCCAGCGACCTGCAGGGGCCCCCGGTGGCAGAGATGGTTTGAGGTGTTGAGGTGACATGGTTTAAGGAGGAGGTATATTAATGAAAGGCGAGTAGAGATGCGGATTAGACTGTGTACGGTGAACGGTGAGGTGTATGAACACCGCAACTGAGCCGCAGAGAGAGCGATCTAGAGGCAGCAGCAGCAGCAGCAGCGGAAACAGATAACTGCAGACATGCTCATGTCAAAGTTTATACTAGAGGCAGCAGTAAGGTAGATCAATAGACGTTAGGCACCCTAATATATATAAGGGCGGACAGCAGAGAGGAGAGAGAAAGAGAGAGCGAGAGAGAGAGAGGGAGAGGGAGAGAGAAAGCTGCAACGCCCAGGTGTATAGCGGGTCGTTACTACTCCCTCTATAATATATTAAAGAAAAAAACTATATATTTAAAGCTCATTTCACTAATGCATGCAACAAACAAGGCCTGTCTTGCACCCGCTCCTCCATACATCAGGCCGCAGCAGACGCCTCGTTCAGCTAATATGCAGGAGGTGGGCACGGCACCCCCCCACCAGTAGCAACAATACAGACAATCACATTTAAACAATTTATTGTTATTTTTAAACAAAAAAATTAACATTTTTATTATTTATATTCTCAAAATACATGATATTTCTGCTTATAAACAAACATTAACAACACTATCATCTATAAACACACCCATAGACCCACGCCCACAGAAGGCAAGGAGCCCCGCTACCCTTCGACATTAAACTCCCTCTTACATCTTCTCTTATACAAAAAAACCATATTTAAATAAAATAACAATTAAAAAACAACTATAAACACTACTTTTTACCTGCCTTCTCTTATTTCATACCGGGGAGACAACAGGAAAGAGTGTAGAAAGGAGGCGGGTGTTTCTTAATACTGGAGTAACAGCGAGTGTTGTTCTTAGGACAGTCTGTCTCAAGTTGAGAAGCAGTTAATGTATATGCATATACATGCTTTCAGGTTAGTTGCTGAGGCGCAAGGAAGCATTTAATAGTTTTGTTTGGCTGTGTTTTTTCATGCATGATGTAGCGTGAGTTGTGTGAGGTAGGTACGGGTATTTCTGCCTACGCACAAAATGGTTATTAAGGGCCGAGCAAGTGTTTAGATATTCTTTACAGTGTTTTTTCATGCAAAGAAGGGGGCGTAGCTCTGGTTGAATGCAGCGTTTCCTTGCAGCTGTATGTGGAGTGTGACGCCTTGCAGCTCCTGACGAGCCGCATCCTCTTCGCGCCAGCCCCAGGCCATTGGGCCGGTTTGCCGAAGAAATCTGGGGATGGGAAAGTTCACTTGCTTTAGGAAATAATCTTAACTCTCTTTCCCTACTGAACCTCGAGTCAGTCCCCTGATGTGATCAGGGACCCTTGCTACGCTTGTTGGTATTGCATGGCTCGCCAGCGCAGGTGCGAGCAGCGGGCACTTCTCGAGTAGCTGGAAAGCTTTTCTGAATTATTTCTGAAACCTTTGCCAACAGCGGTGTCTCTTTTTCCGCTTTACGCGGTGGAAATAGTCGAAGGGAGAAAGGGGCAGATGCAACGAGAGTCCTTATCCGAGCGGCTGCCTACGCACGGGGAGGTGAGGAAGCCCAGCATGTGTTGCAGCGCACCTCGCTACAACTTGTGCTGCAGAACCATCCAAGCCTCCTTTTGCTGCATGTACTAACTCAATAGGCATTTGTTGAACATTTGATTCTCCTTTAGTAGGTAGCCTGCACACCAGTCGGTGTACACCTCCTGACTGCACGTAGGGGTCGTCTCAAATGCACGTAGGGCACGCTACAGAGGGAATGTAAATCCACAAGAATCAGGTCGCTAGGTTTGACAGTGATCGCGGAACGTCGTTTGTCGTAATTTCTAGCCTGGCGTTCCTGTGGTTTCCTCATACATTCTCGCACTGCTGCACAAGGAAGGAAATCAAGCCACTTTGTTGGGTTCTGCTGAGTGTAGAGCCGTAAAAACTGAACCAGCGTACGGTTGGTGCGTTCCGTTTGGCCGTCTGCTCCCGGATGGTTCGCGGTGCTCATGCTGTCGTATATGTTGAGCTGCTTATAAGTTCTTGCCAGAATGCGCTGACGAACTCAGGAGCTCTGTCAGTTATGATACCTTTTGGGAAACCGTGGAGCTTCCACACGTGAATCATGAATAACTGCCCTACTCCCTCAGCGGTAACTGAACATGAACAGGAGATGAAGTGGGCATGTATTTACAAGAAATGAGTCCGTAAAAGCAGCTAACCTCCTTACCCAGAGCTTAGGCAACCATATCGTTGCCGCTCGGCTGCCTAAGCACGGAGAGTTGGGGTAGCCCAGCATATGTTGCTGCGCACCTCGCTGCGACTCGTGCTGCACGGCAGCCCCAACTCTAGGCACATCCAAGCCCCCTTCTGTTGCATATACTAACTCAATAGGCAATTGTTTAACATATCCTTCTGCGTTGATAGGTAGTCTACTCGCCAGTCTGTGTACACGTCTAAAGAGCACGTCTGAACGTCTCAACTGTCGGGCCATGCATGGAGTGCACGGCTCGACTCCAGGAAAGCATGCTACACAACGAGTGAGCAAATTGCTTGTTTGTTTTTTCTCGTCTCTTTACTTACTTTTTTTTCTTTTCTACTAGTTCCTCCTACCGCTTGATCTGCCAGGCAACAGCGGTAGGGAAGTGTCTGCGCAGCCTTCTCTGAGAACGATGCGGTGCTACCAAGTGTAAGGAGAGTCCTTGGTCTTATCAAAGGACTACCGCGAGCTGCGAAAAAGCCAAATATTTACAAGAAAAGAGTCCGTAAAAAGCAGCTAACCTCATTCCCGAGACCTTAAGCAACCATAGCGCTGCCGCCGAGCTGCCTACGCACGGGAAGTTAGGGCAGCCCGGCATGTGTTGCAGCGCACCTAGCTGCAACTCGTGTTGCACGACAGCTACATATCTAGACACATCCAAGCCCCCTCCTGCTGCATGTACTAACTCAATAGGCAAGTGTTGAACACTTCCTTCCCCATTAGTAGGTAGTCTACACACCTGTCTCAAATGCACGTACGACATGCTACACCTTTTGCTGCGTGTACTAACTCAATGGGCAATTGTTGAACACTTCCTTCTCCGTTAGTAGATAGTCTGCTCAACTGCAGGTAAGGTACGTCTCAACTGCACGTAGGGTACGTCTCAACTGCACGTAGGGTACGTCTCAACTGCACGTAGGCAACGTCTCAACAGCACGTAGGGTACGTCTCCACAGCACGTAGGGCGTCCTAAAGGTGTTACCATCGGCAAACAGGTGAAGGGCGGCTGATAGATTATTCATGTTGTGCTGTAAGAAGCTATACAGGTATTTCGTCGAACACATATATGACAACAGAATTGTAGTTTATTCATATATATTTGAGAACTTATGGTAGTAATGCAGAACTGTATGGGCAGAGGCTGCATGCAATAACGCAATTCAGCCCCGCGGTTTCATGCATGCGAAACTTTCTATGTTTTCGCCTTCAATAAGAGAACCGGTTAGTTGGTATTTGAATATAAGCTATTTATTCTACATTTTTGTCAAGTTTGCCAAGGAGGCGAAAACTTGGATAGGAATTTCACACCGCATGTCCCTCTTGGTGTTCCTCTGAACACCCGATACTCTGCATGCATGTTTACTTTGGGGCTTTAATCGGTAACTGGAGGAATGGCTCGGGTTCTGCTTTGCGGTGAAGTCCGCGGCCGGGTCAGCGAGCTGCACCGACTACTTCACCAGCTGCAGAAGAAAGGGCCATTTGATTTGGCAATATGCACAGGCTCTTTCTTTGCGAGCCCGGGGGAGTCTGGATCTGCCCCTGAATGCAGTAGCGCCTCACCTCAAAGGGATTCTCCTGAGGCTCCCCAGGACTCCAATGGAACACCTGGGGGGCCCCTAAGAGAAGCTGTCTGCGCTGCGCTGTCTCAGCAGTTCGCCGCTGCCTTCGACGAGCTGCAGCGCTGCTCCAGTTCTCTCCCTCTCCCTGTATACATTCTTGATGAATATGCAAGCCAATGCGTCCAGAGGCTGCAGTCACAGAGCCAAGGGGAGGGCCCGAACCTGCCGACGACGGCAGCTCCCCCGGGCAGCCTCTCAGAGGGGCCCCTCAGGGTCAAGACAGAAGGCCCTCCTGTAGCCGCTGTTTCTAGCTCTGCTGCACCTTCTGAAAGCCCCGCTGCAAATGTTAAAGAGGAGTCCAATGGAGAAAAGTCTTCGGGGGAGGATAGAAGTGCCAGTGAACCAAGCAGCCCATCACAGGCTGTGTCAAGAACATCCGACTGTACTTACACCCCATTGCAGCTGTTGGAAAATGTTTGGCTGTTAGCAGGAGCGGGAGTAGCTGAGCTGCACGGTCTAAACATTGCCTTCTACGGGGGGCAAGGACCAACAGGCATTTCTTGCTGCAAATCCGATGCCCCCACTGACCAGCAGCAACAGGAGCAGGATCAGCAGCAACAGCAGCAGCAGCAGCAGCAGCAGCAGCCTGACTCTGATAATAACAAAAATTCGTTTGCCTTGAGCCTGTCAAATGGATGGGGTGGATTTAAGGCCTTCAGGGGCCGCACGGATATCTTGCTAACGGCGAGGCCCCCATTAGGGTTATTTATTGGGCTTCCCCCAGGAGTGGCGCCAACCCTTCCAACCCAGCAGCAGCAGAAACAGCAGCAGCAGAAGCCAGATGAGGAGGCTGGTGCTGATATGAAAGAAGAAAAGACAGCGGATGCTGCGGCGGAGACATCGTTAACAGAACCCGAAGGACTCTAGTAAGTTACACATTCTCTCCTCCCTGAAAGCACAGGTATCAGACGCCGTCGCCTCGCTACCTTATTCTTTCCATAAGCCTCCTTCCTGAGCCCCACGTGACTTGTTCACTGAATCTGCGTAGGGGTCTTGTGTATGTATCTTCTAGGTGTATTGACAGTACTACAGGTGCTAATGTTGCTGCTGCTGCTGCCCTCGCTGCAGCGGTTGTAGAGTTTCTGCAATGCCTGTTTGCATGTTGATCACGTCCCCGTAGTGTTGCTGCTGCTGCTGCTGTACTCTTCGCTGCCCGAGTCATGTTGCTGTTGCGGTGGGGTTGTTGCTGCAGCTGCAAAGAGAGCGGCTGTCTAGCGGACTTCCTTGAGCCCCGCCACATCATCTGTAGCGGCTTAGGTCTTTTCTGGCAGAGGCCCCATTTCAGAGGAAGACATTTTGGTAAGGCTTTGCCTACCCGGCTGCACCAGTTGCACTTGTAGCTGCTGCTGATGCTGCTGCTGCTGCTGTTGTTGCTTCTGTCGCAGCAGGCAGCTTCTCAGTCGTTCCCCTTTACGGATGCACACATTGCAGGTGCCTACATGGGGTAGGGCTGCTGTAGGCTGGGTCTGGATTAGTTATTTCTTCTGGCTGTGCTACGGCTAATGAAATTTGCTGCATTTGGTTAAGGCTGTCGGTCTGCCTGCTGCTGCCTTTGTTTCTTATGCTGCAGGATATTCAGTGCGTTGGATCTCCCTGGGGGTAGTCGGCGAAAAGGGCCCTCAAGTAAAGGCCTTCCATGCTCTTCAGCTGCGGCCCACCACGCACATGCTGCAGCAAGTGCAGCAGGACGAACAGCAGCAACGAGGAGATCATCTAAAGATACAAGAGGGACCGAAGCAAGAGGAACCACATAACGCTGCAGCTGCAGCAGAAGCAGCTCAGGAAGCTCGTGCTGCGCTATATTACGTCCCTCTTGATTGCAACAGCCCCAACCCATTCGTCTCTGCTGCTCGGCAGGGGTTGCTGCAGCTGCATGGTCCCCTTACAACTGCAGAGGGGCCCCCGTCAAGCCCTTCGCAACTGTCCCCACGCCCCGCAGGCGGCTTCCAGGGGCCACAAAGGCCTTTCAAGAGGCAGCGGGAAACGGGTGTAGTGCTGGTTGAGAACCTGCCTTATGCACTCACAGACGACGGACCCCTGAAGGCCGCCATGGAGAAGTTTGGACAAGTGAAGTTTGTGTTCATGCCAAAGGACAAGGCGGATCCAACGAGAGGGACGGGGAAGGCGTAAGGGGCACGGGCCACGCCCCTTGCTGCTGCTGGTGTTGTTGTTGCTGCTGCTGCTGTTACCACTGCCCAGATGCAGTGGTATGGTTTATAGATGGTCGATGATTGTTTTGTTCGCGCACACGGACATTTGCATGTTCGCAGTTTGCTTGTGTTGCCGGTTTGTGCAGGTTTGTGGTGTATGTTGACCCTAAGTGCGCCGCTAAAGCAGCAGAAGCGTCTGGACATCTGGAAGGGGGAGGCCGCCCTCTTCGGTTGCGTTTGTACTACGACAAGATTCCCTTTGACAGACCCACTGGGGAGAAGCGAGTGAAATGCAGCGACGTGATAGCCACAGAGCCGCATGCAGACTGCTGGTTCTGCCTGGCGAATCCTCAAGTTGAGAAGCACATGATTGTAGACATAGCTGAGCGTCTGTACACAGCAGTACCGAAGGGGGGACTTACATCTCTTCACATGCTTTTGATCCCTATTGCCCATTTGCCCTCTCTAGCCTACGCAGACGCAGAGACACGCAAAGAGGCAGCTGAACTTGTGGCAGCCGCTCGCAATGCCTTCCATAAACAAGTGAGGCCGCACTCTGTTACAACCGTGAAGCCCGGTTTCAGCATTAGGGCTTGAAGGATATGCAAAACACCCTATATCAGCCGCTGCTTACTTAACTGTGGCTCTCCACGAAACCTCACTAAGAGGCACTTCTTCTGGTTACACCTGGCATGAGCATGACAACAGAGCTCGGCAGGTGGTTGCTTGTCTGCGAGTTTCTCAGTGCACATGGAGCTGTGTTCTTGATATCGAATATTTCGGTGGAGTTGCGGGCTGTAAGGGCCCAGAGGCGCCTGCCGCACCAAATAGAACGTGTTTTATAACATGTGGTTTAGTGTTTGGGATTTATGGTTTGAATGCTTGCAGAATCTGGACTTGGTCGTGTACGAGCGGTATGTTCCGATGAAGACTGCAAAGGCGATGCACTGTCAGCTACAGGCCATTCCCTGCGACCGTTCACAGGCCCTGCGATCGGGGGAGTTATTTGAGGTGAATCAACTAGTCAAATTCTGCACTCCCTTCTGCGTATAAACCTGCTAGGAGTGTTGAATATCTTTTTTTCCGTGTTCACGGCATAACATAAAAACCAAAGGCTTGAGTTCAGACTTACACCCATAGGAGGCAGAATGGCACCACCCCAATTCTCCATACCTCAACGTTGAGTGGCAGGGTTCAGGATGAAATATTTTTTTCTTCTGTGCGGCATCGGGGCTACAGTTAGATCATTGAGTTCCTATACCCTTTAGATCATTGAATTGTTATACCCTTTCTCCTTTCTGTCTGTCTGCAGAAACGGGCGCGGCGGGCAGGCCTTGCACTGCAAAAACTCCCGGGTTCGTCAGATATGACTGCGCTGTCTGAGTTGGCGAAAGACCCGAACATGGGGTATTTCTACTTGGAGTTACCGGGCGTTTGCACAGCGCGGGGCCAGACGATTGATCGGTACTTGCATGTGCAGTCGAGCAGAGATAGTGGGAAAATTCCGATGAACTTTGGCAGGGAAGTTATGGCGGAGTTGTTAGGAGAGATGGACAAAGTCAACTGGCAGAGCTGTCTTGTCCCCAAGGACCAAGAGGAAATGCTAGCTGCTCAGCTTCGTCATATTGTGGCTGCCAGCTAGCAACAGCAAGCCGGCTGAAACGGCCAACGGCAGCAAGCATTAACAGCTCGCAATATCCGCGCCTCTGGCGATACCTGGGTTCCCTTTTGTGGAGCAGCGGCTCTACAGGTACCTATGCCTCTGTTCCGCGAGTCGAGAGCGCTTGCGGTAAATGCTTCCATTGTCTTTAGCTGAGGCTTCCTGGCAACAATAACTTCAACAAGATCAGAGACCCCTACCTTCTGGTAGGCTTTGAGCCTTCAGTGCCTTTTGCGCTGGTCTTGCCATCGCTACTGTGGAGCTGCCTCGGTAGAGGCCAGGCCGGCTTCGTTCTCCAGCGGCTGAGCACAGACAAGGATGCACGAAGGACGGATGCCGCAGCGAGTCACCAGACAACAGTGTAGAAGGCTCATGTAGACGCTGTTGCATGGAATCCATGAGTATATCACGGCGTTTAGTTCAGATGCAGACCTCTGCAGCACTGTTGCAAGTATGCCTGCCATACGATCTCCGGGAGTGGCAGTTTGCTGTGCCGACGTGCAGTTGGCAACTGTTTGAGTGACAAAAGAACTCGAGTTCTCCCTGCCATTTGTGCAGCTATCTAGAAACAAATTCTTGTAATAAAGCTATCCACACCTAACCAACCCATTTGGTGCAGCGTTATCGCTGCCCTTTGTGACAGTCCCGCCTGCGGGTTCCAGAGCTCACAACATGCGATGCTTAGGCAGCTGAAGTACCTCTGAGTGCGTGCCTCCTGCTAGCATTGAGTTCCTGTTCCATTCCTCTTAAAGCTATTACGGCCATCGCTGTCTATCTATATGCCTGTTTACGTCCCTCAGTGCACACGAAGAGTGCGTTGTGTTGTCTTTAATTTCTCAGTGTGGTAGTATGCAAACTGCTGATATCGATCGAGATACAAACAAAACACGAGTGTGCAAGCACCGAGTTACCAAACTGCGGTGACAGATTCCCTCCGAAGAGGAGAAAAAAAATAATTCAATAAACTTCTGCTGCTTGACACAGCATTTCCAGCGGCGCCCAAAATTACCCTCTCTGTCAGGGCTGGGCTTGTAATCATGTAATCACTTTAATCATAATTTCTCCCCTTTGCATACTGTGGCTCGCGAAGGGGGGGAAATTATGAAAGAATAAGTAGGGATGCCGGTCCCTCATACAAACAAACTGAAAGCATCATGCCATAGTGATGCTCATATCAAGATGGGTCTTTTGCTCCTGTTTGACTGGTCAATAGTCCGCCTGCAAAAGACCCTTTAGAAAAAGCTGCAAACGCCTGGCTCGTGAAAGCCCTCTTCCGAGCAACGGAAAGACAGTCCAAAGAAAAGCCAACAAGGCAAGCAGACATATAAATCCAAAGAGATGGTTCTTTGGAAAGCGCCTCTAGGCGCCCCCCTGGGAACACGAAAGGAAGAAAACTCTTGAGCAACGCAGCAACAGCTACGCTCCCACAACACCACCACAGGCAGCTGGAACACCGTCCCACAAAAACGGTCCACTGCAAACGGCACGAATGACGGTTGCTGAGAACATCAGCGCAACATCTGGCAGGCCGACGTCCCGGCTTCTGTATATCTCGTGAAGGACTGAAGTTTAATGCCAGCCTAATCATTCATTCGTCTGTAGGGATGACACCGCAGTTGTTGCGATGCAACACTAGGAAGGATAGGCAGGAAGTCAGCGGGTTCAACACGAACACAACACAACAGACGACGCCGGCGGCAACAAAAGGACGCTCCTGGAAATTCAAAAACCAATAAACGAAGCCAAAACCAAAGCACTGCATAATAAAAATCATGACTACATAGGTTAAACCGAGTACAATGGAGAGGGGAAACACAGTGAGGCGGTACGGGGCTCTTGAGACAACGCCGAGAAACCAGGTTGCTACAGGGCAACACAGGTGCAGATATATCGAAACCCACTCAATTGAGGATTTCGTCATCGGGAACAGCATTGTCCAGTAAACCAAGAACATGACAACATTCATGGGAAATGCTAAGCCCCAAGCAATATCATACATGGACAGCAACGCCTCCAAAGCCGGCCGACGAGGGCTGCCACTGAAGGGCCGCCGGAAGGCGAAGCATCGCCGCATATCAGGGACTTTGAAACTTGAGGGGATGTTGTCGCAACCAAGCTCTGTTTTCTGCTTCAGGAGTTGTCTGTAAACTGCATTCGCCCGGTGAAAGCGCGATAAAAGCCCACAACGAACTGCGCCAGAGGCAGGGGACTCCGGGCCACTTGGTGACTTGTCCTTGTGCCACTGGCTGCTGAGGGAACAAACTGCAACTATACTGACGACAGTGGACAGAAAGAAACCCGCCAGAGCCGTCAAGTTTGTCCAAGTTGTGAAGAATAGCATGTCTTTATGAAACTTCGCGAAGATGAGCGCCACCAGATGGGCTATGGAGACAGCCCCGCGTAGGAACATCAACGCGCAAGGGCCGAAACCAACAAGGGAGCTTCCCGCATACACCAACCGCCAATCACTCCCATACAACCCGCAGTCTATCTGCAGGCGAAGGACCTTAGACAACTCCGTGCGGAACTGGCTGTAAAGGCTCTTTGTCCAACTGCCCTGGGGAACCTGTTCACTGCATTTCCCAGCACTCGGAATATGCGACGTGCTGTCTTCTGTAGCCGCCTCAACCTTCTCAGCCGGATGATGCAGCTCATCGAGAGCGACACCAACAGCAGTGGAGTGCTGTGGTGCGGACTCCAACCTGGAACAGCAGCAAAAGTGCACACCTCATATGCCATAAACATGCAAGATAAAATGGCTTACATGCCGGCCTAAAATCACTGAAAACGAGACACACACTACAGATTCAACTGCTATAGCAAACGGTGCAGATGGAAACAAGATTCAAAGGAGTAAACTGGTCGCCACGCCAGAAGAGCTCAAAACATTGCTCAAAGTGGATACGGATGATGTATAAAAACGGCAGCAGGATTTAATTTAAACTAAAGAGCTCCTTATGTCAGATGTGCACTTTCAAACGCCAGCAAGCGCATCCGCCTCACTCCGTCACTTCCACGCATTGATCTTCTCCAACTGGTATCATTTTGTGACGGTAGTGAAATCCCTGAGCCAGTGGATCAACAGAAGTCCATTAACCTGATATACGCCTGATGTGCTTGCATATAGGTTCCATGAGGTCATTCCAAGTCTGCTGCCCTTTCTACCTCCCCGCACCACTCTGAAAGTACCGCGTCTCCGCCCCAGTAAGGGTGGTCAGGAGAGTAGCTGAAGAAAGTGGTACACATACAACACAAAAACTACAAGTAATGGTTAATGTGAGGCTCTAACCTGCAATATACCAGAATTCATCTGTTTTCCATGTGCAGGCAAAGGCGGAGCGACGCAAGACACGCCGCGCCAGGGATGGCTGATAAGGGAACGCCCCTCACCTTTTGAGCTCCAAAGGAACAAAGATCTTCAAAATAAAAGCAATAATCAAAGGAAGTTCGAGCCCTTGGGAAGGATAAATGAGCAGGGATAGTGCATCCAAGGCAAATAAAGAGACCTTGCAAGCAAGGTCGTCCCAAAGACCTGCTGACCCGAAAAGAGTTGATCGACCTACTAGTAAAAGTGAACCAAGGGGGATAAAAAGAGCAACAAGTTGCTGCAATGTATACATCCTTTACGGAAACGATTGGCAATGTGTCACCCCACGTTGCCGTGGTGGTCGCAGTGCACACGGCAATGGTGTGAGCGAGCGCGATCGTCTACCGAGCAGAATCCAGGTTTAGAATAACGGAGCACCCACGTAAATATTCTCGTGATAGATGTTTGTCTCCAAAAGTTCATTTACGTGTAAATGTGGAATCCCGTTAGGGGGGAGACTATAATAACTCTGTTCGTGGTACACTGAATGGGAATGGGCGGAAAGGCAGCGTTCCTCCAAATGCACGAGCTTGACACCTCGCTGTGATATGGAGCGTGGATTCCACATTTTAGTGGATAACAGCAAAAATAATCTCCTATGAGACTGATAAATAGCGAATTTTATGCCCAGATCATCACCTCTGTAGTGAGTCTTGATCGCAGTAGCGGACTGTCGCTGCAGTATGGTGTGTGCATTCTCCGCGTGGCGTTACGTGCATTTCTACCTGCAAACAGGCTGTCTCCCATGGCAGCACCACCCGTTACTCGGTGTTACAGGCTACCACTACATCTTTAAAAGGAGGTGGAGGTGCCAGCAGACGGGCTGCCAAGGCGACGTCAAGCAATGCAATAACTTCCGATGGCGAGAGTTGACGACGTACTTCTTCTGGTGTAAATCTAGGCACTTTTTCTACCATTTGGCATTATAACTAGTGTAGCATGCCTGTAGCATGCCTTACGTGGAGTCGAGCCGTGCACTCCATGCACAGCTCAACAGTTGAGACGCTGAGACGTGCGCTCCAGACGTGTACACAGATTGGTGCGTCGGCTACCTACAAACAGAGAAGGATGTGTTCAACAATTGCCTATTGAGTTACTACATGCAGCAGAAGGGGGCTTGGATGTGCCTAGGCATGGGGCTGCCCAGCGGCATGTAACAAGAGTCCTTGATCTTATCAAAGGACAATCGTGAGCTGCGAAAAATCCAAGTACTTACAAGAAAAGAGTCAGTAAAAGCAGCTAACCTCCTTCCCGAGAGCTTAGGCAACCACAGCGCTGCCGCTCGGCTGCCTAAGCACGAGGAGTTGGGGCAGCCCGGCATATGTTGCAGCGCACCCCGCTGCGACTCGTGCTGCACGGCAGCCCCATATCTAGGCACATCCAAGCCCCCTTTTTGCTGCATGTATTAACTCAATAGGCAATGGCTTAACACATCCTTCTCTGTTGGTAGGTAGTCTACTCGCCAGTCTGTGTACACGTCTAAAGCGCGAGTCTCAACGTCTCAACTGTTGGGTCGTGCACGCAGTGCACGGCTCGACTCCAGGAACGCATGCTACACTAGGAGCTTCTGTATAATTGGTTTCTCGCAGGGCTATCTCCAGGAGAGAGGCAATCCGTAACCGGCAGAGAGGGAACTCCAAGGCGTAAAGCTTGAACTTGCCCGAAGGATGGAATATGTTCGCATAAAGGAAAGAAAAAAATGCAACTTCAGCAGCTCTAGCAGAGAAGGGAGAAAACGCGTTTAGAAACGATTCGGATTTGGAGCCCATGGATATTGGGGCTGTGAAGGCTACACCAGCTTTAAAGGGGACCACAGGCAGTAACCGACGTCAGCCAATGAATTCCGCACCCAAAAAGCCGGAAGGACGTGCTGAGCAGCGCATATGCTTCTTTTGCGAAAGACAAGGTCATATATTTCGCTAATGCAGGCGAATAAAAAGGGCAAAGGAGTTAGAGAAACAGGACTTTGAGCAGTGCCGCCAAGGGAACAAGCAAGGGGAACAGAGAAACGCTCGGGCCCCCACTCAACGTGCGGCGCAGTGATGGTGCCTAAGGAGGTGATTGCCGCACCAGCAGATCCATCTCGGGTCAATTCAGTGCTTATAGAAGTTCGTATTAACGGTCAGGAACTGCTTGCGTTACTTGATACGGGATGCGCAGTGGACACTCTATCGGAAGCAACTGCTCGGAGGTGCAATCTGACTGTTCACTCGTTGGCACAGTCTCTGCGGCTACGTTTCGGCGATGGCAGGCAGGACAGCAGAATCGGCAAAAGAATGGGTGTAAAATGTGACCTTAAGTCTGGAAAGGGTCACATTTCCATGATACGGGACTTCTAAGTTGGACCAGTTCACCACGACATGATCCTAGGTATCCCGTGGGTGACCCAGTGGAGGGCGCACAGGCGCCCCCCTGATGACAGTGTCGAGGCCTACGTGCCAGGAAGTACTGAGAGAGTGCACCTCTCAGCACTTCCGTTTAACGTCCTCAACTGTGCAAGGAGTCGAGGCAGTGTCTCACGGAAAAGGGAGCAATGAGGCTCCAACGCAGCACAGAGGTGCTGCAGGATGCGATGGAGAAATGCACTCACTCCGTCGTGATGGTCTCACCAAGACCGCATTTTTGGGGGATTCGATTCAGTTAACACCCGCGGCACAGCAGAAGGGGGCACAATTGAAGGAAGAGTTCTCAGATGTACTAAATATCCAGGAGTTCCCGGCGGGCAGACCACCCGCCACGCGCTCAATGCATCGCATTGAACGCATCCCTGGAGCAGCCCCAAGCTTTGTTCCAAGGCGCCGGAGACCCCCTCAACTTGAGGAGGAAATTGAGAGGGAAGCAGATGAATTGTTAAGAAAAGGCAAGGCTCAACAGTCAACTAGCGCGTTTGGACATAACCCGGTGTTAGCGAAGAAAAAAGACTGAAGGTGACGCATACGCATCGACTTAAAACCACTCAACAAAATCACGGTGAAACAGAAGTTTCCGATACCCAGGATCGACGAACTTCTCGATCGTTTGCAGGGTTCCGCAGTATATTCATCATTTGACTTCGCTGAGGCGTTTTTGCATATTCCAATACACCCAGATGACAGGCACAAGACTGCGTTTCATACCCGTACACGTAAACTAGAGTGCACATGTATGCCCTTTGGGCTCGTGAGTGCACCTGCCGAACTGCAGCGACAGGTCAAGCACGACTTTCTGGGACCAATCAGTGAAGGATGGATGATAATATACATGGATGATGTGCTTGTGTTCAGCCACAATGTGCAAGTGCACTTACAGCATTTGCGGCGGGCTCTGCAACTGCTTCGCGAGAAGTGGCAGTTTGTGAAAGCACAGAAGTGTTCGTTTTTCATGCAAACAATCAGCATTTTCGTGTTTCTGCAGCAGGAGTCGAACCGGATCCAGCGAAGATAGAGGCGATTCGCACTTTGTCCCTACCTCTGTACACCAGGACGGACGTACAGAAGTTTCTCGGCCTCGCCTCCTACTATCGCAACTTCATTCCTGGATTCGCTCGTATTGCTGCGCCTCTAACTTTCTACTTAAAAAGGGGAAGCAACTTTTTTGGACGGAGAGTGAAGACGAAGCCGCAAGAATCCTCATCCAACACCTCACATCGTTCCCGGTGCTGGTGCTCCCTGATTTCGACAGACCCTTTTTCCTAACAACCGATCCCAGTGACGCAGCAGTAGGGGTAATGCTTTCTCAGCAGGCTATAGACTCGAAAGAGCAAAAAATAATCGCCTGCTTTTCACACCGCTTCACGGAAAGGGAGCAGAAGTATCCGGTATGGGAAAAGGAACTCTATGCGGTCTCGTAGGGGGTAAAAAAGTGTCGGCATTACTTATACAGTAGGCGTTTCACCATTCAAACCGATCATCAATATCTAACGCATTTCACGAAGAGTTTTCAGGACTATGATAATGAAAGAGTTGTCAGGTGGTTTTGCCGGCTGGCGCAGTACGATTTCACTCTCAATTATATCAAGTGTACCACCAATGTGGTCGCTGACGCCCTCTCACGACGTCCCCCATGTCGGACACTGTGTTCTGCAACCACTCGTATACGCGAAGACTCGTTTTCTTTCAAAATTCCGTTCCTATTACCCATTAGATTCTCATGCAGCGGCATTTCTCGCTAAGCACAACAACGGACGACGGGTCAAGCACTACAGCACGGACGGCAATCGTTTGTGGTACCAGTCGAAGCGTGGACTCCGTCGGTTATACGTTGCTTCATCGCTCCCCACAGACGTTTTGCGGAAAGTGCATGATCATGCTTTAGCGGGCCATGGTGGAGTGAATCCGACAGTAGAACGAGTGGCAAGGACCTTTTGATGGCCTAGGATGCGCCCCTCAGCCGAGGATTACGTCCTCACCTGCTCGGAGTGTCAGCAGCATAAGCCCCGGAACACCCTCAAACCCGGCCTCCTTCAGAGTCTTCCAATCCCCGAACGGATCTGGACGGATATTTCAATGGATTTCATAGTGGGTTTTCCTTGTATAAGAGGCTGCGATAGTACCTGTGTGGTTGAGGACAGACTCAGCAAAAATGCCCGCTTCATTCCCTGTTCAAGTTCAGTTACCGCTGAGGTAGTAGCGCAGTTATTCATTAATAACGTATGGAAGCTCCACGGTGTCCCTAAACTGACTGAGCTCCGGAATTCGTCAGCGCATTCTGGCAAGAACTTATGAAGCAGCTCAGCATATACGACAGCATGAGCACCGCGAACCATCAGGAAGCAGGCGGCCAAACGGAACGCACCAACCGTACGCTGGTTCAGTTTTTACGGCTCTACACTCAGCAGAACCCAACAAAGTGGCTTGATTTGCTTCCTTGTGCAGAATGGGTTTATAATACAACGGTGCACTCTTCTACCCGTTGCTCTCCAGCGTCTCTCGTTCACACCGAAACGCCATTGGCTAACCCGGTCTTGGATCTGGCAGTCGGCACCCATCCCCGTATAAATGGGGCCTCAGACTTTCGCACACAGCTAGCAGCAGCGCGGGAATGTATGAGGAAAGCAGAGGAACGCCAGGCTAGAAATTACGACAAACGACGTTCCGCGATCACTGTCAAGCCTAGCGACCTGGTTCTTGTGGATTCGCATGTCCTCGGAACCGCGCAGAGGGGCGAGCAACCGAGAAACTTTGCTATGCGCTGGGTAGGACCGTTCGCAGTCCGTTCTCGTATCAATGCATTGGCTTATATTGCGGTTTTACCACCAAACTGGAGATGTCACCATACGATAAACGTTGGTTTTCTAAAGAAGTTCCGGGAATCCCCAAAATATCCTCGTACTCTCAACAAAAGGAGCGTCACAGGGAGAGGGGGCAACTGGAGGAGACGGAGATCCTCAACACTCGTTTAACAACGTGCGGAGGTCAGGGAAAACGGGAATATTTAATTCGCTGGGCAGGTGGAAAGCATACAGAATGGGACTCTGACGAGCAACTCCCTAAGTCTATCCCCACGGAGCATCTCCAGCCTCTTTGCCACGATACAACAAAGCCCTGAAATCTCCCTTAAACCTCCTGGGACCTAACCTTTAAAAAAATAATTTTGGCTAGCTCACTTTTTCTCTTTGCTTCCTCTTCCTATTTTACCATTCCTCCCTCGTAGCACAGCAGACGAGGGCGTGTGCCCTCTGCGGGCGAGGGGGGGCAGATGTAGCATGCCTTACGTGGAGTCGAGCCGTGCACGTAGTGCACGGCTCAACAGCTGAGAAGTTCAGAGACGGGCATTAGACGTGTAGACCGACTGGTGCGTACACTACCTACCAACAGAGGAAGATGTGTTCAACAACTGCCTACTGCGTTAATACATGCAGCCAAAGGTGGCTTGGATGTGCCTAGATTTGGGGCTGCCGTGCAGCACGAGTCGCAGCGAGGTGCGCTGCAACATATGCCGGTCTGCCCCAAATCCCTGTGCTTAGGCAGCCGAGCGGCACCGTTATGGTTGCCTAAGCTCTGGGTAAGGAGGTCAGTTGCTTTTACGGACTCTTTTCTTATAAGTACTTGGCTTTTTCGCAGCTCACGATAGTCCTTTGATAAGATCAAGGACTCTAGTTACACCGTGCGTAGGCAGCCGAGCGGCAGCGCTGTGGTTGCCTAAGCACAGGGGAAGGAGGTCAGCTGCTTTTACTGACTCCTTTCTTATAATTATTAGGCTTTTTCGCAGCTCACGGTGGCCCTTGGATAAGATCAAGGACTCTCGTTACACAACTCGTAAGGTGCAACAAGCTCTCCGCATCATATCCAGGTCCGTGTACCGCTGTGCTCAGGAAGCCTGATGACAGGAGAATAGGCAAGCAAGTTTTGGGAACTCTTGGCTGAAGGACTTCGACTCTACTGGAGCTCTCAATGGCCCTCAGCTAAGCTCGAGGATGCTCGTTACAGTCTACTCTCTGTGCCGTGCTTCACATATCACCAAAAGAGACTGACTGCCAGGCATCCGCACTCTCATTTGCATGCATACTTAGGGTATACAAAAGAAAAATCAAGTGGAAGCAACCGCTCATATCTGGACGGAGAAATTTGTGCAGAGGCTACTTCGTCGGCAGCATGCCATAACAACAGCTGCGCAGGAGCCGCCGGCGTGGGAAACACACGGGAAGTAAAGGACCAGACACAGTAAAAGTCCCGTACTTAGTAAAGCAACCAGACAGATAAGGCTGCGGGCGAGCACAAGAAGTGCTCGCGCGCTGGAAACGGGAGCTACCGCGTTGGAGGTTCTAGTGCTGGGCACTAAGATGACGCCCGCGAATTGCCCTAGGATACAGAATAGTGGGGCTAAAACATGTCTAAATTATAAATGTGATCTAGTAGGTGATATAAGGAGACATAGTAGGCGAGATAACGTGATAAACGGGCCTCTGACGGTGGCTAGACCTAGCGGGCTCAGCAGCGGAGCCCATCTCAGTGAGTGGCAGACACTCTGCAGCAGGCAGCACCTCTGTGCACGCAGCAGTATAGGTTAGTGGCATCAGTCCTTTCTTTATTGGTACTGAACAGAACTCTCGACTATCAAAAGCAGGTATCAAATATTTTAGGTAGTAAACTTGGAAAACGCGGGCAGGTTATTTAGAAGCCTACTTTAGTTAGCCGGTCGCAGAGACTCATGTAAGTGTCTAGCAGGGCTAGGCGCACTACACCGCTGCTGCTGGTCTTTGTGCGCGTGGATGTTGGGAAAGGTGCGTCCTTGCATTGCATATGCCTACATCTAAAGTATACTTTCAAAAACAGCCACATTTTGCCTTTCCTGGGGGGCTTGGGGAGGCTGAGCGGAACTGCGCTGCCGTGCTTCTTGGGCTTCCCCCCGGCACAGTGGCTGTGTGCACACGTGCTGCGGGCGTCCTGTTGTAAATTCCTCGCTTCTTTGCTGTGGATATTTGATTACTGAGATTAGATCCTTGAAATATCGTAGGCGGGGCCTCTCTTGAACAGCTTGGGTATCTGCCGACTGCCTCAGAACATCTGAGCTGTTTCCCCTCAACCCCAGCCCTGTAGTTGAAGCATCTCAAGTACGAACAGAAGTCGAGATGGCGGATCAGCTCACCGAGGAGCAAATTGCAGAGTTCAAGGAGGCATTTAGTCTCTTTGACAAAGATGGAGACGGAAGTGAGCTCCTGCAATAGGAGTCATTCCCTGGCGGGGCCCGGGCTGGTGACGATGCTGCTGTTCTTGACTCGTCTTGCTTCAGTGGATGCAATGCAACGGCTCGCCTTTATTTTATTGAATTGATATGGAGAGGCTGATCTCTTACAATGCTTTCCTGCCCGCGCTGCCACTTTGGCGGGTCCCGTTGGGCCGTTGTATGCATAGCGGCCTCAACGGGCAGCTAGAGTCGTGCTCAGGTCGCGCGAAATCTGTTAATGATTTTTCTTTCTGCTGCATCGTACTTTTATACTTAGTTGGAGGAGAAGCGTACCAGACGCATGCGGCATCTGCGGCGCATGTGGATTGGAGGGAGCTTATGCTGCGTATTCAATTTCATAGTATTGCTTGTGGCATTTATCTACAAAAGGTCTTTTGTACCTCGTTTACTATTCCCATTTATAGCGGTTTTGTCCAGTGTTATAAAATGTTCCGAGTCTATGAAATAGATTCACACTCCCCTCGTTTAGGAATTGGCGGTGCTTGACTACATTTAGATGTATTGCCATCAGAGCTGTATGCGAGCCTTCCACCTTTCCTCCATGCACGTAGGCTTCCGTGTTTTGCTGTCATTTGTGTTGTATTTGATGCCTTTTTGCGCACTTGTTCCGTCTGCAGCGATTACAACCAAGGAACTTGGGACTGTGATGAGGTCCTTGGGTCAAAATCCCACGGAGGCCGAACTCCAGGACATGATTAACGAAGTCGACGCGGATGGAAATGGTACGAACAACTTGTCATCATACTTATCCATGCATACACTTTGTGAGGAGGTTTTAAAGCACGCATTGATTGTTCCGTTATCGACCGTGAGTCACATGTAAAATAGACGTTCACTTATTTTATGCTAGGGATGTGTGTGTGTACAGGAACAATTGATTTCCCCGAATTCTTAACACTAATGGCGCGCAAGATGAAGGACACGGATTCGGAAGAAGAATTGATTGAAGCATTCAAGGTGTTTGACAGAGACGGCAATGGTCTAATTTCCGCTGCCGAGCTGCGCCATGTAATGACGAATCTTGGGGAGAAGTTGACGGATGAGGAAGTCGATGAGATGATTCGGGAGGCCGATATAGACGGTGACGGGCAAATCAACTACGAGGAGTTCGTGGGGATGATGCTTGCGAAGTGATGTGACGTATCAAGTTGCGTGGAATGTATTACAGGACACAGGGCGTCCCATGTGGTGCCTCGAACCGCCCAAAGCTATGGTTTTGTAAAGAGCTCTATTTCTGTGATCCTGGCATATTTATTCTTGAATTTGTGGAGAATGGGGAGTGGGCGCAATTCTGGACGGATGGCGAGGGTTAGCTCCTTAGGTGGTTCGCCCGGGGCTTAGGCGGTTGCTTTTGTCGCAGTGTTACGTCATCAGTTGCTGCTACCCGGCTGGTAGGGGGGCGGCGTTATCCGTAAACAGGCGCCCTTTGGCTTACAAAGCTGTTGTGCTAGCCTTGTGTCTAGCTAGCCACGGAGTAGCCAGGCAGTCAATGCCTTCCCTGCACACTCCTGGACTTTTTGACAAGAGGGAAAAACTACGGGGAGCTATAGCTGATGCTGCAACGCCAGTAACAGCTGGCATTCACAGCCTTACAGCATGCTCAACCCCTCACCTCTTGCGGACCACGACTCGCGGCTCCCAGTCAACTGTTGTCATCTGCGGGGTTACTACAGTCCCTTTGCACCAGAACTATATATGCCCCATTGAGGGCGGTTGGGGATGTTCGCCGCTTAACCTTTCCTCCATCGAATCCCCATGTGGGACGACCGACAGCTATTGTGCCCTGTAGAGCTGTAGGCCACTGTAGTGTCTAGTATCGCTCTATGCATAGGTGACTAATAGAAATGCTACGGGGCATTTGAAATGCTATACAGAACTACCCTGTCTACCTCGTAGCTGCGGTCTTGAGGGCCATATCCTGTAGACTAACTGTACCAATGCAAGGAAAAGGAAATCAGGAATTAGGAGATAAGAGTTCTGGGGGTTGGAGTCGCGCGGCGCGGCCGGGCGGCCATATGCCACGTCATCCGCAGAAAAGCAACTTTTTATATGTTGGACACAGTAACTTCCACCTCAACGCCGGGGTCGATGTTGATCGAAGTGATCTGCCGAACCACGTCGCTTGCAGAGTGCAGGTCGATCAAACGCTTATATATACGCAGCTCGAACCTGTCGTACGTGTTTGTTCCTGAGAAAGCATGAGAAACCAGAAGGGCGACACAACAAGCTCCTATATGCGCAGACCTCCGGCACAGTGTGAAAACAGATTTGCTACTGAGAGGAGATGCGTGCCATCATCTGCTGTGCAAAACACACTCACCCTCTCCACACGGAGATTTCCTAGTGGTGACCCGAAGGGTCTTGACAGGCAGGCGTACTGGCCCATTTGTCTGCAGCTTCCTCTGCTTTGCCGCACCAATAAGCTCCGTGCACACTGCGGAAGGAAATGGCAAACCACAGGCAGGGGAAAAAAACCATAACCAAAATCAATAGAAGTTGTGGCGGCAAGTAGACCCATATATAGTGACCCTTCACACTGCCGCGCCAACATGGAAATAGGCCTCCTGGTGTCTTAAGAAGGAAATGCTGCAAATCGCATGACGCTTGGGGACTCCACAGTGCTAGACAATGTACACAGGCCGGAGGGGAAGCGAGGGGCTCCATGCTTTCCGTGCCTCGTCCGTGAAGAAGAGACGTAAACAACATTGTTATACACGCCAAAATGCTGTTTAACGCTTTGTGAATGCAAAATAGGCAAAAGGGGTTCATGTGTCTCAGAAGGTGCATGACATCACAGGTCTTGGCAGCTGCGCATGCTGATGCGAAACTGGTCTGCTGCAAAACTCCTGCTGAAGAAGAAGCATTTTAGTTACTGTAATTCCTCACCACGCTCAATGGATTTCAAGTCCTTCGAGGTAAGCGTGATGCGTATCCTATGGAGCCGCTGCTCCTCCCCCTCCAAACCCTCCTTGAGCGCCTTGCTCATGCTGGTGGCTACAGAGGAAAAAGGAGGTACAAGTTAGGAATAATAAATCCTAAATACCGCCACAACTGGAAAATGCGTCTCTCCAAAACCCGGCTTCGCCAGCTATTCCCCACATACAACACCGTCGGGCTTGAAGCAACGGCAGCCCCACTATGCGGTGGGTGCTCTGGCACGGCTGCTGCTGCCCCACTGGGGCCGCAGGGCTAGGCCTTTGTGCAGCGTTCGGCTGCAGCCCCAACTGCATTAGAAAAGAAGAACAGCAGTGGGGTGTGCTGTTGCGTCCCCTATCCCCACGCTGTTAGGGCTGTTGGCTCAGAGCATGCTCTCTCGCCTTCTCCTCTTTTGCTGCACAAAGGAGCCCTTTCTTGTGTTCCGCGGGACTTGTGCAGTTTTCTCCACCTTTTCTCTGGTAACGCCTGCAAACTCCTAACCAAGAAAGATGGCGACAGCGGCCACTGAGAAGAAGAAGCGCCCAGTCAAGGGCACTAAACAGCCTGTTCGGCTTTATGTCCGAGGCATTGTCCTCGGTTATCAGCGGTGAGGGATTTCTCCTCGTTTCATTACTTCTCGTTTCTCTGCCCTTTTTTTGCAACCAAGAACACATGGGTTCCTTTAGTGGGTCTCTTCCTAGTCCGGATCTTGCGCAAGCGCAGCCCCGTGTTCACTGAAAGCAAATCGCAAATATTTTCCGCCTATTAACCCGCCGCATTTATTTTCTACTGCGGATTCTATCGATGCTGTAGGTAGAGCGTGCGGGAAGGGTCTAAAACGGTTCCTTCCTGAGATTGATTGCCTTGCTTGAGTTTGTAGGATGTGTGTTTCAGGTCTAAGGTGAACCAGAATCCATCTCGTTCTCTGTTACAGTTGGAAAATGTGAAGACCAGAAAGGACACAGCCTTCTATCTGGGCAAACGTGTGGCATATGTGTACAAAGCGAAGACAGAGAAGCAGGGAAGCAAGTTCAGGGTACGCAAGGGGCCTAGGGTGCAGGGATGTGCCGCCCATCTAAGAACTGGGCACTGTGCACGGACATAACATATACTGTATACTCATTACCGTATAGGATGCTTGCGTGGTTTGTGTATTGTTTGCAGACAATCTGGGGAAAGATCTGCCGCCCCCATGGTAACAGCGGCGTCGTGCGCGCCCGCTTCAGGAAGAATTTGCCCCCGAAGTCCTTTGGTGGCCGTGTTCGTGTCTTTTTGTATCCTTCCAACATATAAATTCTTACACAAACCCTAATGCCTAACGGTGAGAGGGCCTTTAGCCCTAACTGCGAGGCAGGAGCGTATGTTATTCACGCTCGGGGTGTTGGAGGGGATGACGTGCATTCTTTTGCACGTGAATTGTTGGACTGGCAACATTGAAGCTCTGTTGATTTTTACTTAAAGGCATGCGCGCTTTTAGTTATAGGGTACAAATATGTAGGCTCCGTTCATGCGAAATGCCATGAAAGAAATTAGTTTTAGAATCCTTCGTATACAGTGTCGGTTAAAAACTTCAGATTGTTCGTTTTAGACGGAGGGGGCCAGACAGAAAAATGCACTAAGTAGCCCATCCACATCCTTAACCGGATTAGCCAACCGCTACTTTGCCCGCCTCCCCTTTGCAGCAAGAGTGGGCAGTTGTGGGACACGTAGGCTTGACTATGCCACTTGCATAAACTTCTCGACTAGATCATTCATTTTCTTCTGAAATGTTTCGGCAGCTTTCCTGGGGTCCTGTTGGGAATGTGAAGCACAGTAAGGCAGCGAAACGGTCGAGTTGAGGGCAAATAACAGACTAGTATTTTGGAACAGCATACTCGGTGCCTTCGTGCTTCTGGATGGAGCCGTTTACCTCTGCTTCCGATATTGCACGGCCGACATTGATGATAAGGCCAAGACCGTCTTTCCTCAACCCTAAGGATTAGAACAATGCTCATTACAAGCGTATGAATAGGAATTGAACGCAAGTTAAATGCCCAGAGCACTGGCCAACATTTCGACATTATACAGGCAAACCGGTCACTGGCAAGATGCACTCCTCGAGCTGAACTTACACCTACTGCTCAAAGATTAGCACAGCACAGTTACAAACCTTGGTTTCCTGCTTTGGGTGCCTACAGAACAATTTGTCGCCTGGCATAGGCGCGCAACCCACCTGCTTCAATCGTTGCCTCCAGGTCCCCCCCTTGCGCGCCTATGCCAGGCGACAAAAACCATAACTCGGGGAAAACAGACCGAATTCTCCTCATATCCTCCGGATACGTAGAGCCCACCACTAGACCAACTAGTCCCCCATCTTCAGTCAAAGCAGGCTCTGCAGGCACGTGACAGCTCATGAATATCCGGTGCCGTGGTGGAACTATATTCCGACAAGTCACTCGAGTGCCGCTCAAGCCGTCACGAAAGCGAGCACCAAATGCCATCTTTAACATTTTCGCCATCACACTAAACTAGATGACTATGGACAACGCGGTCGATACATGTATTCTCACCGTTCTGTTTCCTCACGCTGTCGCACATGTGCGCCACTCTCATGAAGACCTCTGCAGGTGCTTCCTTGCTTTCAGTTTCCCCCAAACACCCTGTGACCGTGAGTCCTTGCAGATCGGCGCTACGTGGATTTGAACTTCGGCAAACGACGAATATTCCTTTCCCCTTATTCTTGAGAAAAGGGAGGAGTGCATTCTCCCCCAGATACGGATCTAGGGTTATGCAATCAGCCTAGCACGCATGGGCACGTCGAGAAAAATGACACAACCATACTCAAGACTCCAATGACATGCATGCTTGATGCTTTGACTGCACTTCTGAAGTACTAGGGTACTCAGAAGTGCTGTTAGTACTCTCTGAAGTACACCTCCTAAAGAGTACGTACGCCGTAGATGGAAAAGAACGCATAGGCATACGCATTTGCTGCTTCGCCTGTCGCCGCTCGTTTAGCATCAATAATGACTGGAATATCTTCAGGTATTTCACTGCAGAGTTTCTGCAAAACCTGGAAGAAGAAGATACAAAGCCAACAGTCGGGAACACACAGGTTTGATGCTGTAGAGTCATCGGGAAAGGTAAGATTCATCAAACTTCCTCCGCAAGAAGACAAGGCATAACACAATGAATCCCACTGAAACGAGTGATTCTATCACTTGCTGATTGAAAACATGCTGTCGCAAAGGAAGGTGAACTAGGAAACGCTGGCCCTGCAGAGGATCGAAATCCGCTGTAGAGAATAGCGTACCTCCATCCCACCTGGTCCGTACTGCTCGAAGAAGGCAACATTGAGTTTAAAGCAGCAGACGCAGTGGGAAGTCTTCCGGATGAGATCCGAGCATTTTGCATGTAGATCCACCATGAGTTGCTGCAGTTCGGGGGCGGGAAGATCCGAGACGGAGCTGCAAGGAAGATTAGGGTCAATGCCTACACAAAGAATCGTCCCACATTGTTTAATCCGGCGAGTCAGCTTGTCCAAGAAAGAAGATGTCATTGCTGTGATCCAGACCTAAATATATCTGTCCTCAACCCGAAGCCACCCAGGAGTACACCGCATTGATCTATAGAAAGCCTTCAGCTGGTACTTCTCCGTTATCCCCACCTTCTACTCCTTTTAAATGATTATTATTTCATAAGGATGAGGGAAATCGGTGTTTTGACCTCGGAGGCCCCAAAAGGAGGGCCACTGGTGAGGGGCCCCCTTGAGCGCCCCACTACATCCATTCAAGCAGAGCTGCCTAATGTTTCGAAACATAGCAGTGTAAATCGTAAACAACCCCTTGCAAAGCAGAGTTAAAGATATCTACGACGTACGACCGTCCCTTGCTTGGGACATTGCCGGCTGCTTAAGACCGCAAATAGGCCGCCAGTCACAGCTATGGTAAGGCGACTGCTACACCTCACAGAAAAGTCGTGCTAGTAGCATCGTCGCACTACCCCAACTGAAGTGCAACTACTTGCGCAGCTGCCTTGATGGATTGTTGATTTTGTCTTGCAGCCGAACAACACACCGCTACATAACCACTGATCTAAACTGTTCACCACTACAGCGCACTCCACTACCTAGGACAGGGATCGTAACTGCGACGCGCCACACATTGCAATTTGTTCCTTCAGCTACCTCGTTGTTAGCTAAGAGCTATATGCCAGTCACGAACTGATGACGGGTTGCCTAGTTTACAAAGACCTTCCAACTTAAATAATAACCCTCCCAGGTTCTAAATGATGTGCCAGTAGAAACATCCCCATGAAAAGCAAAACCGAGAAGCGGCTCCCAAATGGGGACCCCGTTTACAGCAGCACTAATACCAGCAGCACTAACAGCAGCATTAACAGCAGCAGAAAAAACAGGGTCTGCTATGCCACCATATTGGTGGCACTGCAGGGCCTCTCTTTGCCGCCTGGCCTCAGCTATGCCCAGATGAGGGCCGACGAGCGGGAGCAAGAGATTCAAACAACAGCAGCAAGCATCGGCAGCAGCAGACACAGCAGCAATCGGCAGCAGCAACCACAGCAAAATTTCCACAGAAACTGGGAGAGGGAATTGGGACCGTCTTTTGGGCCTCCTGGCTCCAATACAACCGCCCTTGTCGCCTCCCTACACCAACGAACAGCATGGATCTTTGTCACTTCCCCAGCCCTTCTTGATGCTGACACCAAGGGACAGCATAGAAACAAGGGCAGGACGTCACTCTCCATGTTTGACTGCCGGTGCAAGGTTTGTTAGTCGTCCTCGGGAAGTCCGCGAACTCGCGGGGCCCTTGGACAAAAAGCAGTCGCTGTAGCAGCAATGAAAAGAGAACCGGAAGCGGCAGCAGCAGCTGCTGCTCTGCTGCAGCTGAAACCTGTCCCGATGCTGCCCTATGCACGGCTGAGAGATCAAGTGTGTATAGCCCGTTTCTCCATTGACTCAACTGTAGTGATTCAGCAACTGCGTAAAAACACAAACAGCGCTGGCACAGAAGCAGGCACTACTTCCGACGCAACGGCACAGAAGCAACACTGGCAGCACATGCATGAATTTTGTCATCTGGTGCACCCACACAGTTAAGCACCTACACAAACTTCAAACGCGCATATATCAACAACGATGCCCAATCTATCCCACTGTCCCAGACAGTCCAATGCGACTAAAATAGCCACCGTCAACTTGCCCACCCCGAAATACCCATTTGCAGCCACATGAAGTTAAACTATGAATGGCCCTTAAAGAAGGCTATTAAGAGCCGCACAGCAAGTTTGTACCTGTGCTAGCCACTGAGCTTTCGCTCCAACAGCGGCGTTGCCTTCCTCGGTTGCCAGGCGCTCTGCTTCCCTCTGTAGCTGAACGACAAAGCTTGCAGAGCGCAAGTGACCTCCCAGTGTCCGCCCAAATGTCGATAGAAGATCCCTGTGCAGCGGCGCACGAAGCGGACGACGTGAAATTCCAGCCGGTCGCACATGCATGACATGGAGTATGAGAATGGTACCACCACTTCACGATTCTACCTGGAGGAGCTTCTCTGCAGCTGTCCCAATACAGTGTGATGCAACCGTTCCAGTGTAGAGGCCACGTAGAGTCGGGCCGGTGGTGAGGGACAAATGCATAGAAAAGCACACGGGAAGGCAAAGAAAGCTATAGAACCCTGTTCCGACGGTCTCTCACCCTGTAAGCTCCAACGCCTGCTGAACCATTTGGGCTGATCCGTGGACCCAAGCCGGGGCCTCAGCGACCGCCTTCACAACCTGCAGCATTCCGTTGACCTCTCTACGCAGCACCTCCTGCAACTGCGCCTCCTTTAGGGCATACACGCAGCTGGCCAAGGCCTCAAGAGTAGCAGACCGCAGCTCATGCACATACCACATCCACTCCTCGTTAACCTGTCAACAGACCCACACGCGCACACAGCAGCACGCCACCCTAATATTGGCACGGCCACGCACCACAGACTGAAAAGTGATCCCAGGATGCTGCTGAATACCCTTACATACGTAACATTTGGACAGAAACAGGGAGGCAGGCAAATGGGTAAGAAGACAAAGGGCCGCATCACAACATCAAGAAATGAAAGGCACTACGCTTTCGCATAGTTGATGCAAAAAGTTCGCCGCGTGTATAGATTGACCGGGCGGCGCACAACCCCACTCTCCAAGAAAAATTTCCTTTTGGAATGTAACTTACTTGCCAGTTGGGCGGACCCGCATCATAAGGCGTGACACCCGCCTGTACTAGCAACTCTATCAGCCACGGGGCAAATTGCGCAAACTTGGCACCCCCTAGACTCAATGCCACATCTCCAACCGCCACAATCACAACTGGCTTGAGAGACCTATCCACCGATGGGGCCTACGATGAGACGAACGCAAAGACTTTGTATACGTATACCGGACGAGTAGACACAAGGGTAAGAGACTCTAACAAGCTAGAACCTGAGGCAAGCCGTAGCTTGCATCATAGGGTCTCTTGTTGAAGCCGGCATACTCTGAGAAGCTGGTAAAACTCGTGAAGAAGGGCATTCGAAAGGCCTCCAAACTCCGTCCCAAGTGCTCGGCTCAGGTCTCCCACAAGCTCTATACATATGCGCGCAGCCTGCAGCTCGTCTGGAGTGCTGTTGTCATTTGTTGGCGTTGTGGCTGCTGGAGCAGCTGCCGTCGATGCTGCTTCTTGCGGTTCGTGTTGGTGCTGCATCTGCAACAACAGCAAGTCCGCCACTTCCCCCGCAAAGGGGGAAACCGCAGGACCAGAGGAATTGATAAGGGCCGAAAGTGCAAGTAGCGCATCGCAGACACTCGGCTCAGAGCTGACGACAAACCCTTGGGGATTGCTGGGCGAAGTGCTGCCCTCGGCCTGGTTAGCCTGCACGCCGTTTGTAGGCCGTTGGAAGACCTACAAAGCGACAAAAGTAAAACAAATAGAAGGAGTGAATGCATACACGAAAACATACACCGAGCAAACGGACGAATTTAGGAAAGGCCGCATCAACTTAACATGCTAAAGAGATATCCGCGGATGCTAAGGCGTGAAGGCGAAGAAGAAGCGGACAACACTGCATAAAGCCTGCTTATTCATGCATCCAACTGACTTGCTTCAAAGTGCTCCAAAGGCTCCCAGCAACGGGCTTTACTTGGTCACCCAAGCGCAGGCACAGGATTTGGATGACGCCGCACAGCATCCCTGCATACGCACAGCAGAATACAGTCCATACACCATTTTCAATCACCGAATGGTCCGCTTTGTTCGCACTTTCCCCTGAGTTTAGCGTGCGGTTCCGCTTCGCAAGTGGCCATCAAAGCTTCGCGCATTACGACTTGCGCAGGCTTTCGTCAGAGATCCAACAGTAAAGACTCCGAAACAAGGAGAGCGATGAACACTCCATAAATCATGCAGGAATTTGGAGCAGGAAACGGCCCTTACCCTGACGCTGTTTCGTCTGCTCCGTCTGCTCGAATGAGAAAGACTTCCTCAGCTGGCCCTCGAAATGTTCGAGGAGAGAGAGAAGATGGTTCCAGCACGCACTGCCTGCAGGATCACCACATAGGCACAGCAACAGAAATGGACAAAAAAGGGCATGGTGACAGCTTTACAGTACCGCGGTGAAGTAGAAAAGCTATAAAAGTGGAAATAAACTCAGGTTCTGGTGGCGAGCAGCCCAAAGTGTCTAACCTGCATTTTTAATTAGCGCTCCCATGCAATTGAACGCAGCTTCGCGCAAATTCTTCTCGTCCTGTGCAAACACAAGCGTTGAACAGAGCCTTAAATCAAAAACCTTTGAGCATTTACAGGGAGAAGAGGCACGAGAAAAAGGAACCTGACGTACAGCGTCTGGCCGCTCCGACACACTCAGAAGGGCTTCACAAAGCTTGGGAAAGATCGGGTCCAATGGATTTTGATCCTGTTGCGCAGTTGTTGTTCCCTGGTAAGCCGCTCGACCCTCAGGCGTGTTGATGTTGTCCGCTAGCTCATGGAGCATCCAGCAAATGTGTACTGCTACCCTCGGCTGGTCAGCAAGGCGTTCAACAATCGCAAGCAGGAGTTCACCACTGCTGCTAGTGGGGGAGCCCGCCGGCGATACGCCGGCAGGCGGGAACAGATGTCGCAGCACAATAGGTGCATGCTGCTGCGCCGCCTTGCCGAGGGTCCATGCAGCGCTGTCTCGGACAGCCACTGAAGCATCCGACGCAACAGCCTTCACCAGCATGGGAAACGAGGTTGCGACGTAAGGAGCCATTGCCTCTGCGCTTGGCCCCTCCATCACACAGCCCAATGCCAACAGAGATGCTTCTCGCCGACGCCACTCGGTAGATGAAAAGTTTAACTGCACGAATTCTAACACCGGAGGCAGAATTGCATCTTTCACTACCTGAGTCAAAACAGCAAAACAACGAATGCGCGGTACAGCAAGAGTTCATCCTCAATCAGTGGGTGAGTCAACTGAGAAGCACTTTTGCACTGCCCGGAACGGCCTGGCCTGCCCATTCCTTGTAGGCAATTTTGAATCAGCTGACTTGTGCACAGAGGCCTAAGCAAATAGCGGCGGCCATCGCCGGGGTCCAGCTGTCATCATCGTCCTCATCCTCCGCTGCATTCAGAAGCTGTGAGAGGAGAAGGGGAAGAAGGAAGGGCGCAGCTTGCTCCATAATTTTCAACAGGGTCCATCTCGTTGTCTCGCCCTCTATTATTGCCAGCTCCTCCTCAGCCAGCGCGTTCCACACCTCCAACGCCGCAATCACAACTGCTGAATCTGACCCCTTGAGTGCATGCCAAGTGAGCTGAAAACAACACGAATACAAAAGCGTGTATCCAAGCGATCGACAACAGGAACGCCAAATTATTGGTAGACGCCACACGAACCAGACAAGAACGTTCAATTTGGCCAGCAGCCTAACTGTGAGAACATAATTCACTTCTCTTGCGGAGCCATCGTTCGTGCACGATCTCTTAATACCCCTGTCGCCCATTTCCACGAGTATGGCTTCCATGCAACTGTCTGCACTTAGGCAACCTGCCCCATCTCTACCAGTAAACGAAAAACGAGCAAAGTTCTTTGCTGCTTGCAATGCGCATGAAACCACAAGTAATTCCTTTAGCTGGCGCGGCTGCTTAGCACTGTCCTGAAGCCCCGCTGTGTGCACTTGACAGTTTACTGCAGAACATGGCGTGTGAATTGTGAGGCAGCGGCACGCACGCACGCTCAAACCCTAGGCAGGCGCGCGCGCGATACCGAATGCCATGATATGGTGCTCACGAGCAGCTCATGCTCAATATCATGTTCATGTAAGTGCAGACAACTCATTCACCAAAGTCAACTAGTCCGTGAACTTATTCAGGTGAATATGCCACACGGCATATATTGCTTCAGCGACGGAGCTACGACCCAGACTCACTGGTCCCACAGTAGGCATATATGCTTCTAAGAAGGAGTAATACTCCTGTGCAATTTGCACTATGCACTCAAATGCTGCAACTTGAACAAGAGTCGGATTCGTCGCGCCTCCAGCCTCCACTACGGAAGCGATGATGTAGTCCCGTTCTTCCTGTGTATCGCAGAAGGCACGACACCAAGCACAGCAAGCTGTAACTTAACTAACGAAGCACCTTTTACCAACAAATAAAGGAATGCCTGCTTCTTATCCCCCGCAAGCAGGTGATCTATTTCCTCCGCAAGCCCTAGCAAGGGCAGCCATGCAACAGCATATTAAACAGCACCTTTCTGTTGAAGTTTTCTTTGGCGAAAATCAGTGCATGGTAAAGAGCGCGCAACGCCGCCACCTTCAGCTGCGGATCCGAGTCCTTCAACCCTGCATTCGTACCACAATCCCCCAAAGGTAGTCCAATAGGCCAACGGCTCATATAAATGGTGATGAACGAGCATGTCAAATGCAAGTGGGCACCGTTTACAAGCACGCCATGTAGTAAAAACAAAACCAAGGAGCAGCACAGACACTCCAGCTTTAGTCAGGGCAATAGCCAACTTACCGTGAACAACGGCTGTGAGAACGACATTGCATCTTTCTTGCGAGAGGACCTCTGATGGCTCTTCTCCCTCCGACACAACATCAGCAAGTTCTTCGCACAGGTACGCCAGGCATGTGAGAGCATGACGTCCACATGCCTTGGCGAGCTGCTGCTGTTGCGGCTGCTGGCAGGAAACCGCCTGTTGTACCATGTCCTGAAGTGCAGGTAAGAGGTCTTCAAACTCCAAAGACCGTAGCTCTATAACCCCCAACTTCGCCAGTGCCTGGCAAACTGCATTCCCGACCTGAAAATTAACAGTTTACACGCTCGTCCCGGACCATAAGTCCTAAACTATCGGTGCACATTACTGACGGCATTGCGAAGGGGTCAACCATCCAGGCAGCCCTTCTGCATGCTCGCATACCAAACGTAACTTCGAGGGATCAGAGAACGACGCGCTCGTTGTACTCAAGAGGTATGTGCTGAGACTTTTACGGAGAGCAAATGACCAAAGATGAAATGCATATGCACCTCAGCACCTCAGTGCCCACCTGAGTGCAGTCCGTCTGTAAAGCTGCCAACAACTGCTTCTTTATTTCAGTCTTCGTTAGGTCTGGAAGCGCTCGCCAGGCTTGTGCAGCCGCGCCATCTAACGTCATATCCTGCAACAGTTAACCATGTACCCATGGCTCCACATTGGTTTACCTATCGGCCGCTGACAAATCACAGCGCCCCATCGCTGAAATACATCCCCTTCAGGACTGTTCCGTACTTGCGCCAGCAGAGATCGCAGCTTGGAAACCGCAGCACATTGCGAATAACACCGAGGAAACGAGCAAGCCACCACACACAGGAAGACGGCAGCATCATATAAGACGCCGTTACCGACCGAAGCAGGGGACGGTGTACAGAGACAGCCACAGAAAAGGGACTCACTTTAGCGCTGATGGAATTCTTGAATGTAACAGCTGCGATTTGCTTGGCTACCAGGAGATCTTCAAGGCTCCCGGGGGCCCCCTGGGGCCCCTGTGGCGGCTGCTCCAAGGCGATGAGGGCAGCCATCGAGCTGACAAACTGACCGAGGTCCGTCTGTCTCGCTGTAGTCAACTGCTGCTCCGCTGCTTGCCTTACGGAAGGCCGAGGGTCAAGGGTCGCCAGCAGCAGTTGCTGCAGTACTGCCATTTGGTCCGCCATTTCTGCAGATCCTGGACGTCAAATGTGGAAAGAATTATGCAGGTGAAGGATAAATGTCTGCGCAGGTGCTGCTGCTGCTGCTGCCGCCACCGCTGCTGCAGCTGCAGCAGTGCCACCGCAGCTCTCTCAGCGGTGCTCCTGGACTGGAAACAAAGTTGAATCTAGGGCTTCATGCGGGTGACCACAGAAGCACTCCTTGTCGTTTGCTGCTGCCGCTAACCAGCAGCAGCAGCCGCTGCTGACCCAGTTGGAAGGATGCCAGCAGCTGCTGCTGCCTCCCCGGATGTATGCTTTGCGCTGAGAATGTGGGATGTCTGGTTCAAGGGGGGTGGCAAGGAAGATACGACCAGACGGCTTGGGTACTGTGTGCACACGTTTCTGTTGATGTTGCTGCTGATGCTGGTGCCTCGAGAGCTGGAACGCATCCAGGACAGTCATAACAGGAAATGCCAGCAGCAGCAGTCCCGGCGGAGGGAGGCCCGACCGAGCAACAGCAGCAGCGGTAGCAGTGGCGCGGGAACAGCTTCACCGACTGCACAACTGCCGTGAACAATTTCGTCTCTGTTGCTCCTGCTAACAGATTTAGGTGCAACAAGACCAAGTTTTCGTCCTGCCAGGCTTCTGCTGCTGCCGCCGCTGCCGCCGCAGCAGACCCGAAGCTGCGGAGGGGAGGGGGAGCTAGTCTAGCAGGCCGCAGCCGCCATAAAGTGAATTTAATTGGCTTTCCTCACCCTTTGAGCTGCTGTTGCTGTTCTTGCTGCTGCTCAGTCTGGTGCGCCTTAGTCATGGCAGCTGCAGCAGCCGCTGCAACGGCAGCAGCGGCCGCAGCTGCTCTGCCTACTCTGCAGGAACAACCACAGCATAGGATCAAGGCAATGTAGTGCTGCAGTAGAGCAACTTGCTCCAGGTATACCTTGATAGATTCTAATTATATAAACCCACTATAAGGATTAAAGAGGTGGAGACAGGGAGAACTCTTCCTCCTTGACTGCAGAAACCCGCTGCGCCCCACATGCTCCCCTATCTACGGGCAAACCCCCGCAGCCCTCTCTGCCGGAAAGGGGCAGAGCTGGCCTTCTGCTGCTGTCTCTTCTTATATTTTACAAAAGTGATTAAGCTCCGGTTAAGATTTGTCCGCACTTAGCTTGATGTGAAGCGAGGGGCCGGGAGAATGCAGAAACGAACGAGCGAGCTTCTCTGTGTGTAGCATTCCCTACGTGCAATTGAGACGTGCCCGACGTGCAGTTGAGACGTGTACACCCGCTGGTACGCAGACTACCTACCGGCGCAGAAGGATGTGTCCAACAATTGTCTATTGAGTTGGTACATGCAGCAAAAGGGGGCTTGGATGTGTCTAGATATGGGGCTGCCGAGCAGCAAGAATTGCAGCGAGGTGCGCTGCAACACATCCCGGACCGCCCCAACTCCCCGTGCGTAGGCAGCTGGGCGGCAGCACTATGGTTGTCTAACCTCCGGGGAGGGGACTTAGCGGCTTTTACGGAGTCTTTTCTTATAAATATTTGGCTTTTTCGCAGCTCACGACAGTCCTCTGTTAAGATCAAAGACTCTCGTTACAACATGCAGCAAAGGGGGCTTGGATGTACCCAGATACGGGGCTGCCGTGCAGCACGAGTTGCATTGACGTGCGGTGTAGCACATGCTGGGCTGCCCCACCTCACCGTGCGTAGTCAGCTGGGCGGCAGCGCTATGGTTGCCTACGCTCTGGGGAAGGAGTTTAGCTGCTCTTTATGTACTCCTTTCTTTTAAGTACTTGAATTTTTCGCAGCTCACGATAGACCTCAGATAAGATCAGGGACTCTTGCTACACTCAAGTCCCGATGAAGAAACCTTCTGATGGAGCTGGTGCTGTTGCAAAGGCCTCGCCTGTCTCTCTTGTGTCCTCTGGGCACTCTCTACTGCCTGTCGGCTGCGCCCAGCTGCAGTGTCCAGCACGCACGATAGAGACTCAGAAAGTGATAAGAAACAGCGAGGTGGAGCCCGTTAGAACTGTCTGCGAAAGCTCTGAACGCTGCCGCATCTCCCTTGTGACTGCGAAAAAGGTTAAAAGGACTGTTCGGATCAGACGCAGGAAGGAGCAATTTTCCAATGGGGTTTAAATTGGAGAGAATGTGCATTGACAAGGCAAACAAACAGATCTAAAAACGCCTTCCAACAACAGACACGGACCGGACGTAGGGATGGCCCAGTGTAGCACAGCCCATCCATGTTGGATTTGCCCCGTCATTAAGGCCTACAAATATTTCATCCTCCGAAATAGGCCAAAGTGCATGAGGGAACTGCGTTGCATGCTCTAGATGAAGTTCAGACGTATACTCTGACTGGTGCGTAACCTACCTACCAACGGGCAAGCCAGTGCCTAACAACTGCTTACAGAGTTAGTGCATGCAGCAAAAGGGTGCTTGAATGTACTAACATTCGTAACTACCGTGCAGCACGAATTGCTGCGAGATGCGGTGCACCTCGTGCTGGCCCGCACCCTCCCCCCGCGCTGGGAGATCCGGGCTTCCGGGCATTGGATGCGCAAGGGCTGGGGGGGTATGTCAGCTGCTTTTCGGGACACTCAACTTGTAAGTATTTTGAATCATTGGCAGCTCGTGACGGTACTCTAACGATATCGAGGACTATCGTTATAAACTAGTTCAGGGCAGTAAGCGCATGTAGAAATACACAGCGCAGCCGAAGTGGGACCCGTCCTTCTCCACTGCTGCCTTTTTATTTGCAACTCACACCAATGCCCGTAATGTTGCAGTCGTCCCTACTACTACTGCAGCCGCAGCTGCCGCTGAAGTACCTTAGTATCACCAAACCTGGGCGTACGGCTGCGAGTGGAGCTCTCCGCATGATACACTGTCTTTGGTCCGGCTGTTGCCGATGGAACTGCCATTGCAGTTACTACTGCTATTGCTTTGGATGCTGCTACTCCGGCTAGTTTTCCTTGCGGCAAACTGGAATGCGGCGATGCCGCTCGGGCATGCAACGGGTCAGCTCAGCGCCCTTTGCATTGCGCCTGTTGGGAGCCGCATTTAAATGAAAACTACCCGCCTTAAACACAGTACGTGTAGCATGCCCTACGTGCAGTTGAGACGTGCCCTGGCTGCAGTTGAGACATGCCCGGAGTGCAGTTGAGACGTGTGCCCCGACTGGTGCACAGACTACCTACTAACGGAGAAGGATGTGTTCAACAATTGCATATTGTGTTAGTACGTGCAGCAAGAGGGGGCTTGGATGTGGCCAGATACGGGGCTGCCGTGCAGCACGAATTGCAGCAAGGTGCGCTGTAACACATGCCAGGCTGCCTCACCTCTCCGTGCGTAGGCAGCTGGGCTGCAGCGCTATGGTTGCCTACGCCCTGGGGAGGGAGGCCAGCTGCTTTACGCACTTTTTTCTTATAAGTATTTGACTTTTTCGCAGCTCACGTTAGTCCTCTGATAATATCAAGGACTCTCGGTACAGCAGGCAGTGAAGCGCCCAAGGTGGACAACATCGATGGTTGCTCCTGCAAAGTCATTTAACAATCCTTCCCATTGTCGAAGTCTTGAAAACTCTTCATTAGCTATGTAAGGGATTCACCGTCAGCTTGAAAAAGGCCTAGCACGTAAGTGATGCCGGTGTTTCTTGCCCTTCACCAGAACACGTGGAGGTCCACCTTGCGTACCAGCCACGTCCGTTATCTTTTTTGTGAACTGTGTTCAATATCAGGCTACTGTTTAGCCTTTCGCAAGGATTCACCTTGTTATACTATAATCCCCACTGTTTGGCGAGTTGTATGGGATGTTCAGAAGAACATTTGTCGAATTCTGCGAAAACAAGTATGGGAAACGATATCATGGCTTTTGAGACTCCTAGCAGCTTCTTTGCTTGTCTCCATCACAATAAGTTGTTTCCCCTTTTTGGCTGCATCCACTTGACGGATTGTGACTAAAGTGAATCCAGATATGAACCTCCTGTAGTATCATGCGGGATCGAGGAACTGAAAGTTCTTCCGCGTGCATAAGGAGTAGTGATCATTCCCAAGCGGGATATTCCTGATTAGATTCCAGTACCCCTGTAAAGCCACAGAAGCCCAGAAGAAAATGTTTGCATGAAAACAAGCACCTTAGTGCTTTCGCTAAACTGTACTTCCTACCTAGCAGTTGCCGATCACGATGTAAATGGTGCAAGTGGACATCCGTGCAAGGATTCACAAGCCGAAACGGCATACAGGCGTAGTTCAGTCTAGCAGTGTCGGTGTAGAAGGCTGTCTTGTGCCTTTCGTCATAGCGGCATTAGGATGTGCGAACGTTCGCCATCAAAGCCAAATAAGTAGACGGCAGAACCCAGAATCTGGCTAACTAGTTCGTTGAACAAGCACTCGCCGATATTTCGTGTGAGGAGGTTAAAACTCGTGCAGATGCGCCACCTCGTCTCCTTTTTCCTCGCCAGCACCGCACTCATCCCAAATGCGCTAGCTGAAAGTTGAATTTTGTCATTTCTTAGCAAGTCGTATGCTTGCTACAGGATTTCCTTATCATGTTGTGGTGTTCGCCGGTACGTTGCAACGCGGGTTGCCGCTGTCACGGAAGTGAGCTTGCCGCTGTAAAATGAACATACGGGGGGTGTATTTCCCGCTCCTTGTTCTTTAATAGAGCTGGGAATTGTTCTTTCAATTTTTCCTTCTCCTGCAGCTCTTCCTCGGGTGCTAACTGAATCGACTTCGCCTAAATTGCCGCTTCCGATGGACCACCTTTACAGAGTGCATGCATTTCTCTGTCGTTTCCAACAGTGCCTCTGGAGTGTGCGTAAGAGTCTCGTCGTCCTTTTTGCCTTCGCGAACAATTTCCGTGCTTCATCATAAAGGATACAAGTGTATCTAAGAGAGCTAAGAAGTGCAGTCTCCCACAGTTTCCCTCCGCATAGGCTTCAATAGCATTCACTGGCGAACGCATCTGCACATTACATAGGTTTACCCGAGGCGCGGCTGAGATTATGTCTTGCTTGCTTGACCCAAAGTACAAATCCATTATCATGGCAATATGACCCATTTTCGAATAAAGATCGCAATCTGCGTGCACAGTTCTGCCTGTTATCATTTCCTTTGTACCATCTGCGAAGCGCAGTCGCGCAGGCTGCACCAACCATTGAAACTTTAGGCTGCATCTTGTCGCAATGTATGCGAATACCAGACGCACTTTGCATTGATTTTCGGGTAGGTCCAGCAGCCTCTGAATATCGACAATAGAGTCGAGCTGAGGTCAGCCTATGGATGCTGATATCACATCTCTCGTCCCTATTACTGCGTTGCGGATTGCGTGAGGGCAGCACGCTTCCTTGGTCGTGTTAATGGCTCCCCTAGAGGCATTGTTCAAAATATTGCCTCTTTATTTCCTTAACACTTTTCATGAACCTGCAAGCTTGAATTATGCTACTGTGTTTGCAAAAGAGACAGAAGCCTCATTTGGTAGGCCTTGCTAGCTTTGAGAGCAGGATTCCCCGGCTGCTGGGCCTCGCTTGTTATCTTTTTTCCTGAGTATACTGACATTTACAAATGAGGATTGTTCCCTCTAAGCCAGAGCACTGGAAGCGGCGTCTTCTTTGTCTTTGATACTTGAGCGATTCGTCATCTTGACGAAATCCGCCCTTTCTTCGCAGCCCCTCTGCCGTTGCAAACAGAGTTCTCGATCTTACTGCTCTGCAACAAAGGAAAAAACCCTGGATAAAACATTTCGAAAAAGCAGCTGACTTCTTCTCCAACACCCAGCCACACTGGAGCCTCTGGCCCAAAGCTTATGACCCACAGAGAGGAGCCGGCCTGACACGCGTTGCAGAGCACCTTACGGCAGCCGCTGCTGCACGGTACCCCACATGCAACCACAATCAAGCCCCTTTTGTAGATGCATTAACACTTCAGAGGATGGTTGAAGACTTGCTTTGTAACGAGAGTCCTTGATCTTATCAGAGGACTATCGTGAGCTGCGAAAAAGCTAAATACTTTTAAGAAAAGAGTCCGTAAAACCAGCTGACCTCCTCTCCCAGAGCGTAGGCAACCATAGCGATGCCGCCCAGCTGCCTACTCACGGAGAGGTGGGGCAGCCTAGCACCTATTGCAGCGCACCTTGCTGCAACTCGTGCTGCACGGCAGCCCCGTACCTGGCCACATCCAAGCCCCCTCTTGCTGCATGTACTAACTCAATATGCAATTGTTGAACACATCCTTCTCCGTTAGTAGGTAGTCTGTGCACCAGTCGGTGCACACGTCTCAACTGCAGGTAGCGTAGGTCTCCACTGCAACCAGGGCTCTTCTCAACTGCAACCAGGGCTCGTCTCAACTGCAAGTAGACCGTGCTACATGCTGCATGTACCAACTCCAGACACACCATGCTGCATGCTACAAGGCAGGTCGCCAAACAAGTGTACGAAATATCTCAGATTTCACCGTTAGTATTTTAAATAATTGTTAGACACGTAGGCGGCCATCAGCATCCAGCTTGCAAGCAAGCAGTAGCTACACATGCAGTCACCACTGGGGAATCGTTTTTCACACCAATTATATCGCGCGTTCTCACATGTTATGTACCATCTTACCATCTATAATATCGCATTTATAACTTATATGTGTTTAAATCCTTTCGTTCTTCATCCTAAGGCCCGTCATGCACGCCATTACAATGTGCTGCACTGCACACTCTGCTCACTACAGGTTGGCTGCATGCCTCGCCAGTCACTCGAGTGCATGCACCTGGCACGTGTTAGGGGATGTCTGAGATTTATGCAATAAATAAGGTAGTATCTTTTTATGTGCCGTTTTTTGCAGTCGCCATGCGGCAATCGACTGCCCCACTACTGCTCGCAGAACTGCTCAATTTCGCTCCAGCCAACGGCGCCAGGCAAAGCCATCTCTCAACTATTCGGTATTGATCAAGCCGCTTAAGAGGTGGTAGAAGGTCCGTTTTCCCTACACATTAAAGGCAACAATCTCACATGTATTTTTCTGTATGGCTAGGGGGGACATTTCGGGATTCACATCCTCCACGTTTTATCGGAACCTATTACCACTGGATTTTTCAGGAGACCACGGCATCACATTTCTACTCACGCTAATTGTAATATATCGTTAACTGATACATGCATTTCGGGTGAACGTATCTGATATATTGCACTAAACTTATCCGAAAGCTCGAGGGGACGCCTGATCGAAAGTTCCATTGTTTTTGTTTGGTGAGCGTTAGGCCTTCTTGGGAGGAGCGCGTCGAAGACCTTCGGAACCCTAGGCAGCTCTAGAATGTCGCGCCGATACGACTCGCGCACGACTACCTTCTCTCCAGAAGGGAGACTTTACCAGGTAGAGTACGCGCTTGAGGCTATCAACAACGCTTCCTCCACAATAGGCATCCTGGCAAAGGATGGAGTTGTCTTAGCTGCTGACAAGATGGTTACTTCAAAGTTGCTTGACCATGGGAGAGCCAAGGAAAAGCTTTACAAGGTGAGAGTCACTTACAGTTCCAGCTGGTCGAATTTCTTTGTCGTTTGTGACTAGTGTGGCCGAGGCAATTGCAGTTGCAGCTAGTCTGCCATCTGTGTTATTTATGACTATTAAAGCCTCTTGTTCTTAGGCAGACAGGAACTGATCCGGAACCGCTCGATTTGGTACCATGCTGCGTTGCTGTAGAGTAGACGTAACATCTGTTTTAGAGCGGCGTGTGTATGCGGCTTTGCACTGGTAGTTTAAAAGGCCGTATGATAGACACACAGGCAACAAGTACTTGTGATGAGCGTTGCCTCTCTTCAGGTCGACAACCACGTGATGTGCGCAGTTGCTGGGTTAACAGCAGATGCAAACATTCTTATTAATCAGGCGAGAGTCAACGCTCAACGCTTTCTATACCAGTACGGGGAACCGCAGCCAATCGAACAGCTGGTGGTACAGCTATGCGACATCAAGCAAGTAAGCGTGGGTTCATGGGCTGCTTGAGGCATCAGGTGATAACGGTTGGAATGCATCACTAATAGCAAATGCATTATTCACCTCATCGGCGGTGGGATTCAACGGAGTCACTGGAAAATGACACTGCCAGGTGACGTACATTGTTCTGTTTGCAGTCGTACACACAGTTTGGTGGTCTGCGCCCATTCGGAGTAAGCTTTCTGTTTGCTGGTTGGGACAAGCATTATGGCTTTCAGCTGTACCACACCGACCCATCTGGCAACTACTCCGGATGGAAGGCGACAGCTATCGGCGTCAACAACCAGTCCGCACAGACTATCCTGAAACAGGTGTGCCCCATAAAGCTCTTTGTGTTTGTCTGGTGCACTTGTTGGGTGGTACAGGTCGTTTAGCCATTAGAGGGAAGGGTATCTTGATGCCGTGACACCGTGCCTGTAGTGTCGGATTACTAGCGACTGGTGTTAAGATGTGCTTGACTCAGGAATTGCGAGATGATATGGACGTACCGGCGGCGCTCGATTTAGCAGCCAAAGTTCTCAACAAAACAATGGACACGGCGGCACCAAGTGCAGACAAACTTGAAATTGCGGTTTTGCAGTTTAACCCCCAGGATCCTACCGTTCTCGAACAGCGGTCGTTACCTGTAAAGGAGGTGGAAGTCCTCATGAAGCGCGCTCAGGAGCAGCAGGCAGAAGCACAGTAGAGAATGCTGAGCAAGAGCGGCTCCGGCGATGCAGCAGCTCCATTCAACTCCTTTAACTTAGTGCGGACTTCACCGTGTGAGCACTGCTTCACAGCAGCGTTACACATATGTTACATGCAGGCGTGGTCTGACGACCATGCATTGTGGCTCAGTGAGTAGCCCCTACTACCCAGCCATTTCACGGGTGCATATCTGTATTTCTGTGATCCTTCTAATCCAGCTGAACAGCGGTCTCCAGCGTTGAAAGGTGGAGTCGCTGGACATTAAGTGGTTTAACTCGAAACCCTTAGTCACCGCCACACGCTCCGTTGGGCGGCTCTGACTGACAGGGCTTGCTAAACATTTATTAGTGCATTGGTCTAGATGGGACAAAAATGTGCAGCATGTGCCGGGGTCAGAGCTAGCCACATAATAGAGGACCCTGCTTTAAAAGTTCCTTGGGCACATGCAGATGAGTAGAATGACGAGGTTTGAGACGGAACAAAAGCCGAAAGTAGGCTACGGTTAACCAGATACACACAGCAAGTGAATGAGTGCGTGGGCACTGCTACAACCACAGCGTGACTCAAAATGCAATCCGCTGGGATGCAACACCGTCCACACAACGTTCACCACGTGCAGACACCGGGTTGCCCACTGCTAAATTACTTGGAAAGCAGCATGTTTGCCGGCTACGAACGCCTTCACTCTGTGCTTTGTACCTACGCTGTGCGCGTTCACTAACTCGAATGGCAAAGCGAGGTAATCTCACAGCACGCTCAAGACGGCCGCCTGCACTGTACTGCGGCTGGCTGTTCCGCGGTTCTCTCGCTGCTCGGCAAACGGCTGCAGGTTCCAACTGGGAGCCTCGCACGCGCTGTCGAGCACAACTGTGTGATCTGCAACATTACCATGCAGCAACTTCTGCTTTCCGCTGACGCTGTCCTCGACTGCTGCTGCTCGGTGAGCGACAGCCACCGCACGCCCCGCGGCAACGGGACCGCGACAGCTTTCGCCAGCAGTTGAAGATTCTACAACAGTCGGACCCGATGCTTCGGCATTGTCGCATGACCCCTGCGTGCAAGCTGAATGCGCCGCCTGCTGCTCGGGTTGCGCGCAGGGAGACGAGACGACTGAATCAACAGCATGAGGATCCTGGAGCAGCGGGGTGTCTTTGCATCCCACAGACTGCTCGCAACAATCATCTGAAGGAGAGACGGGTATTGCGTCATTTCCGCCAACATCTGAAACAGAATGTACACTGAATTCGCAGGCAGGATTTGAACTACCCCTTTTACTGCCTGCACCTTCTACTGTAGTTGCTGCCTCTTCGTAGACCTGCTCAGCCCGTATCTGGTCTTTTTGAACTGATTCATCGTCGACAAGAACCACTGGCTCAGCCTCCGTGTTAATGCCATCCTGAGGATAAGAACTGGATCTTGGCAGACAGGCGGAGCTGCTTGAAGTCGCGTTGGTTTCCCTGCAGGGATCCGCCCCATCGGTAACACTGCTCGAGGGAGGCTTATCTGTTACTGGTGGCCGCGCAGGTCCAATCAAGCGCATGACTTTCCGCTGCGGCCTCCCATTAGGCAGGGAACACGATGTAACCCTCTTCCGGGAATTTGCAAACGGGGGCAACCATCCTGCTTGCGGCGGTCGTCGGGGCTCCGAGTGTACAGAACGAGATTCTTCCTTCACTCGCTCATATAAACTTTCTAGTTGTGAGCGAAACGACTCATTTGGCTGAGCCAGAGGGTTTCGACGGCGGACGAATGCCAGTGCTTCATTGGATGACATGCCCTCGTACTTTATCAGATATGAACAGAGGAAAGCAACGGACCGAGAAACCCCCTGATTGCAGTGTATTAGAAGGTTACCATCTTCTCGCGTGCGGCAAGTCTCCATAAACTCCCACACATTTTCAAAGTGAGGCTGTAATGTCTCGGCCTGCGTGTCGAAGATGGGAACCCGCAAGTATCTGAATGCAAGGCGCGAACCTACACACAGGCGCTCGTGGAAATTAGGGACACCTCCTTCGCCGCAGGGCGGAGTGCAATTGACAATATAAGCAATATTCTGTCTCCTCAAAAGCTGCTCATTTCGTGCGGCCTTTCTATCGCCTAAAAAAAGCCACGGAAAGCGAACGGAATCCAGCGGCTTCAGAGAGCATGGCTCTCCGTAAGTTTCCATTTTCCCTATCAGGAGTATAGAATGCAAACAGCAGCAATTCTTGAAAAGACGAGCAGACGGGCGTGGAAGGACTCGGCTCAAGGCTCCATAAACGACACGATGTTGGCGTGGCCTTTTTCTCCAGGTTGGATTATTAACCTCGTCCGGCGTGTTCACATCAACAACCAGTCATACGAGCGAAATGTAATGAGAGGGACGTTCTCAATCCGCTCAACGCAACGCGCCAAAAACCGCCAGCTTCCCATAGAAGCATAACCGCGCGAGCCTGAGTGCAAAAGAAAACTCCTCCTATCAAAAACAACTCTAGGCGAGCCAGCTTCAACTTGAATTGAGTATAGCTGTACTTCTGTGGCTGCGAACCACTGGTCTTGAAACTGTGCAATGCGAGATCACACCCTCATTCCATGAAGCTCCACAGTGGCTCGCAAGGCAGCAGCCGCACGTCCCGCGCGACGTGCCAAAACTAGGAAGCCTTCCCGTTTTTTCGCTCAGCAGAAGCGAAATTACTTTCGTACGCGCTGTTGAATAGATTCTAGAGACCAGAGGAGAGAGCATCAAGCACGGTTCTACAAAAAGCGCATCGTATGGGACTGGCACAGAGCAGCCATGGGAGTTGGAAGAAGAAACAGTCACAACGTCCTTCGTTGCTCACTGTACCTCAGTATACATAGATAAGCAGCGCATACATATTATAGAGCACTGCTGAGAAAAGACAACACGAAAAGATTAGTACAGTGTAGTCAGCCAGCAACCAGGCGACTGGCGGTGCAGAAGGGGCTATGGAAGGGCTGAAGCCAAGCCCCAAATTAACAGGCCTTCCAGCGCCTCACTTATCTAACAGGAGCTGTCTGATATAATATCGGTGGTTCCGTTCCGCAATAATTCACTACCGGGTGATGGACGCAAAAATTTTCAGACGAGCCGTAATACAGCTAGTCAGGAATTGCTGTTGAGGCAGGCAAATCACGCGTGATCGCTCACTGAATGGTAGAAGCATAGTGTGAGACTTTTCTCGCTTATTGCGCATGCGCCATCACTTTTAAATCACATGCTGGCCTTTTTTTAGCCCGAGTCCATCGACTTAGTTGTCGCGTTTGCGTTGGTGGCTGCTCATGGGGCGCGGAGTGGGCGGTGCGCCAGTGTGTGCTGCGCTGCCCTTTGATGTTCTCTGCATATCGGCCCACTGGGAATAATGTTAGACATCCTGAATGTAATAGGCTGCACAGATCCTGCTTTACCATGTAAAACTGCCTCGACAACGGGCTAACGTCCTCAACTGCTTTAGTGGTATATTACCGCAAGTGATACGATACGATTCAGCTGACGGAAAACCCAAATGCACAGCAAGAAGGGTGTATACTTTCCTCAATGTGTAGTATCAGTGATCGTAGATTTCGTTGCACGTAGTCCTCCGTACGAGGCTCGTCTGCCGCGATGGCCGATTGAGGGTCACGTACTAGCGCTGGTAGATGCATCATACATCAGAGTAGATTTCCTTAAGAGCCTAGGAGCAACTTCGAGCCTTCGAATTCTGTGAGGGCGCCTGCTTGTGGGTTGGACATGTGATTCGTACTGGGTGGATCTGTCTTGCCCTGGAGAAGCTGACACACGAGTGCAAGTTCAACGGAGCTATAAAGTCACGTACTTTGGTAGGATGGCTAGCTCCGATCAAGCTACAGTCGAAATTGAACACTGGTGAGGTGGGAAGCAGCACACAATAGAGCGCTTAGTGGAGCCACGGACAATACGGCTGAGTGCTTGCAAGATAGTACAGCGCACCTCGCAGGGATGCTGTGAAGTAACGATCAGCTCCAAGTGAGGCTGTCATGGGGATTGTCTTGCAGCATCGGATGTGATGCTCACCAAACATATACACGTCATACGGAGAGCAAGTATGAGGACTATGCTTCCAAAGGTGGGTGTTTGACCCCTACCTCCTACTAGCTTCTTGTACTAAAAACGGAAAGCAGTTATATTAGAGTGCCAGACAACTGCATCAGCTACTGACCTCTTTTTGTAGCAGTCTCTGATTGAGCTGTCTTACTCACCAGCTTCCTTCAGAGGGTAGAAAGGCATGGCGAGTGCGGCCAACCGACTTCCTGGGATCCATTGTGCTGCAGTTAATCAGAGCATTTCAGAGAATGTCTCGCCAGAATTACAGGTTTTTGTAAGTCTAGCACAAGCAAAGCAACCGTTGGCCAGAGCAGTATCCAGGGGAACAAGCTCACACCGGCCTCACAGAGCGGTCAAACACAACATGACTTCAGGCTGCCACACGGCAAAATGACTGCCATGCCTGCTGGTAGCGTCTACCTACTCAAGCAATCCTGAAGTGGGGTTCCTTATGCCTGCAGGTGAACCCACAACCAAACTTGGGGAGGCACAACGGCATAGTCCTTGTCAGAGACCCGTACAACAACACGCAGTGTCCGTTATTAATATTTTTCCACAACAGTTACCGTCATGGGTTGGCATCATCAACATAAATGGAAATGCATAGAAGAAGCGACTCAATTTATGCAAAACACACATTGGGATGCTCAGCGATTTAACGGAGCATCCACCAATTTCCTTTTTTTAGTGGAAATAACAGGCAAAGTGTCCATGTGTTCTGTAGATAATGCCCTGGACGCGGCAGGGAGGGTCACTTGTAGATTTCGGTATCCGCGGTTGGGAGCGTTTGAAGTGTTTCTACGGATTCCTTCCATCAACAGAAAAATTGTAGGCTAGCGCATTCCAACTGGAGATACAGAACCGCCAAGTTACTCCCTTGCAGTGGGGTATTATTGTTCTTCGAATGTTTGACTATTAAGTACCTTGCTTGTTGTAGCAGTAGAAGCATTAGGCAGTTAGGAAAAACAAAGGAAACATGTTACGTTCCACGTAACGCGAGGTACCGGTTCAGACGAAGATTTCCACAGGAACCACTTGCGTCGCACTGCAGCAAATTTTTTCTAAACTAACATGCGGAAAATGGCCGACCCCGGACGCCGTCGCACAGCGTATCCAGCGAGCACTGCAACAGCCGTCCAGTTTTGCCGACGATGGACCGCTCGCCCCCCTTAAAATGCCTGGGCCTCTTTCTCACCAAAGTCCTCCCTCTCCTCCAGCCAGAGCTGTAAGTACCTTTTTACCGGTGGACCTGAAAAGAACAGTAACTTCTGCTGTTTTATTCCTCGGATGAATGAGGCAAAATGCGAGGGTCACTTTTTTTTCCCGAACCATTCTCATTTTAGACACGTCTAAACACACTGCAAATGAATATACTATGTCTGGGTGTCTTTTCGAAGGCCCTTTCGTCCCACGCTTCTATGCATGGGGCTGCTGCAAGTGCTAAACATATGCGCATTGGAGAAAACAGCACGACAGGAGCAGGTGGCAACTGCCAGTCAAGTTCAGAACAGCAAAGTGCCGCCGTCCCAAAATCGGAGGAGGTATACCTGGCAAATAATGATGAGCTTGAGGGGAGTAAAACGCAAGATGGTAGGCCTTCAACGCTCAGAATAAACATTTCCAGCGATTCCCCGTCGGCTCAGTCTCTTGCTGCAATGCCTTCTTGGGATGGAGAACCGTATGGATTGCCCGCAGCTGCTGAGCATAAGGATTCTTCCACAACAAAGCACAAAGCAACGAAGGATAAGCATCATAGGGGTGAAGCTGAGAATCCTGAAGATGACTCCGGCAAAGCTACCGGAGACGCCACCGCACCGTCAGAACCATCCAACTCCAGCAACTCCGGAGGCAAGACCAAGAAAAAGCACAAGGATAAGGAAGAGGGCTCCAAGTCTGATGAGCCCAGCGGAGCCAGTTTAAAAGCAGAAAGCAGCCACGGTAGCGAGCATCATTCGTCAGCATTATCTTCTGATAAGGCGAAAAAGCACCACAAGTCAAAACACAGCAAAGACAAGGACGACGACGGCCACGAAACAAGCGAGAATGCTGATAACCACGCAGTTGAAGCGGCCAAAGCGAGTGATGGTGACGCGGGCGACACTGGTGAAAAAAAGAAAAAGAAGAGCAAGTCCAAAGAGAAAGAAGAGCATACTAATGACGACGAAGGAGCCGGGACGAAGTCTGACGCCAAGAAGAAGAAAAAGAAAGCGGTTGATGGGGAAGCGGAGGCGGAGGGGCAGCCCGCTCAAGAAAACAAGAGCTCTGTCAAAGAAGAGGCAAAGAAGAAGAAGAAGGAAAAGGATGAGGAGAAAAAACACTCCGGAACTCACGACGACAACAAGGCTGCCTCAGAGGAACCGACAGAAAACAAGCAGGAAAGAGTCAAGGCGAAAGAAACTGCTGAAAAGCACGAAGAACCCGGTGGTGGATCTGGCAGTACAGATGGGAAAAAAAAGAAAAAGAAAAAAGAAGAAGAGAAAGAAGATGCCTCGCCTCACGAAGAAAACGAAGGAGATTCAGCAAAAGCAGATACCAAGAAAAAAAAGAAAAAGAGCGACGACAAAAAGGAAGCAGTAGAGGCATCTGAGGGACGTGGCAACGAGTCCGGTTCTCCAGATGGCAAGAAGAAAAAGAAAAAGGATAAGAATGAGGAGCACGATACTGCAGGAGAAAGCAAGGAAAATGCTACGGAAGACGGCAAAGGAGACAAGACAAAGAAAAAGTCGAAGAAGGACAAAAAAGAATCGTCAGGCGATGGCTCGAAGGAAACTGGGGACAAGCACAAATCTCAAGGCAACCCCCTTGCAAACTGTTCTAACCGTATGTGTACTTAACACTCTTTACCGGATGGATTGCCAAATCTAGCATAACTTTCGGTGCTCAATAGCCAGCCCTCCCTTTTGCTGACGTGCCCTCCTCAGATCCTGCCGCTCCAGTTACAAGGAACTACGAGCTGACCTTCCCCGTGGGAGCCAAACAAACTCAAGTGCGGCTGTTCTGCACAGTCAATAATGACAAAGGCGCACTATGTAGCGTTCATGTTTCCCATTATCCTTTGGCACCAGGACTGCTTGAAGTGCACTAGCTTAAGCCTACATAGGTAAGGATGTGAATGACGCACCCAATATCTATATATCTACCATTCAGCTTCTGCTCATGAATTTCGCAGAGGCTTTCATATCAAAATCCAAAGGATGTGGGTCTAAGTATCATTATTGTTTCATCGGATGAAGGCGTCATGACGCCTAAGTAAGCTAACTACATTCCAGACTACTTTTGCTATTGTTACTGTATAAGGCTAAAGAGGGCTATTCGACGGGTCACACCCTTGCAAGTTTCCCATATGGAAAACCTTGCCTTTACAGGAAACCGGAGATGACGTTGGCCCCTGGAGAAAGCGTGAAGATCCCCGTGGCATTCCAAGAGGTTTGCTTCGAAGTCGCTAGGAATGAACCAAAAAGCAGCAATCTGCATCAGCGTTACACTAAAACTAAAGAGTGACACTTTTCTTACGACTTCGATGGTGCAGGTCGCTGAGGCATGTGAAAAGACGGTCTACCTCTACATGCTACACAAGGAATCTGAGCAAATAATGTAAGACACTCCTCGCCATTATTGCATCGTAGCAAACGTAGATGATGGCTAGACCATGCTCAGAGTTTAGGCTGGAATCCAGATGAAAACCTGCTTGTCTGTTGCGAACTCATAATTAGCAATACTGGTATACGTTGAACCTAGGATGTCAGTGGTAGCAATGCTGGAAGATAATGCCACAGGCCTCACTTTTCCGTAGTTGTGGAGTGTAGTTATGTCCTTTATGCCTGTCAAAACAAGTCGTTGCTTTAACTGTTCACCGCTCTCAGGGAATGCGTAGAGATATCCCTCTCTTTCAAGTAGACGTCGCGGATAGCGGGGTATGCCAGCTGGAGAGTGGAACACAATTTTGGCTACGCTGTTCTACGATCGCGGCAACCAGTGTCTTAGCCACTTCGCTGGGAACCTCCACACCCCACTATGGCAGACTTAATGACCAAATATCCATGGCATATGCATGTTGAAACCGCTACAACTTCAGCGTTGATATTTTTGACCTAGCATATGATAATGGCAGCCACTACTTCAAAACCCTAGTCATGCGCATCGTGACCTGCGAGTGGAAGACGCCTCGTTGCCGATTTGGGCCATTACCACTCTGGCGCACAGTTGCTCCCATTTATATTTTACATGTTGATTCCCTTCTCCGGAATCTCCCAGCCAATGAAAGAGCTGACCCTACCATCAGCAATCAACTGGTTGCATCGTGTATGCATGCTGCTGTTGTAGCTTGCATTGGCAACACTATGTAGCCAACGCAATAAAACTAATACGCTTTTTGTTGGTTGCACTGGTTGGGTATGCACGGGCTTCAGCTCCGTTGCTGCTCTTACCTTACTACCCAAACGTGCAATTAAAAAAAGTGATGTTTGAAATAAGTTTGAAAACAAAACTGGCAGACGATGTGGCCAGATGCATCACGGAAAAGACACGAATCAATTTACAGGCGACTGTTCCTTCAGCTGTTTCAGAATTTGGCTGGGTGTGAGAATATTCGTGCCGCCTACACCGTCAGTGAAGACAAAACACAACACAAATGGAGGCATCAAACAAGTAGATTCGCAGCTACTATATAATGGCACACTACGAGTATAAGCAAGGAGTCGCAGAATTGAGGTAGGGAACAAAGCCCACCGATGAACACCTCGCAGTTTAGTTCTTTTGACACTTCATATGCGCATCTCATTTCGGATTGCACGATGCCGCCCAAAATAAAAATTATTAGGCCCTTTTTAGACTTATCTAGAACCGGGGAAGCACTCTGAGTCTGCATGCAGCAGTCAGAAAACACAAGCATAAGAGGGTAAGCACTGAATGCAGGATTACTCGCAGTGATCGAAAGTGACCTTCCATATATGCAGTAATTTACCTTTTGGACAACCTCAGGGGCCGACGAGTCCCACGTCCACTCCGTCGAGCGCCCAATGACCGCACCTGCAGCGCCGGGGAGGCAGCCGAATGAAGAAATATCTTGAGTGGTAGACTACAAGAGAAAACGAAGTGTAACGCTAGGAATCTATAGTGGGAAACTTGTCACAAACAGCGAGCAAGAATTCCAAGCCCAACACTGGCGGGACACACTTCCTCGTTTCCTTTGAGCTGGTTCTTGGTTGTCCATCCTCCTCCTGTACACGAATCGTACAGTTCACAATCATAATGCAGAGGGATGATACCGCATGAAGCGAAATAGCCATCAAAAAGCTTTGCCTCTGTACTGCATCTCAGGCGGCTCACGTTGGCTCATCAACAAAAGGGAAACGGCCTCCATGCAGGGTTCCTTCGATTGCCTTCTGAGATTCAAGCCACATCACAAAGGTTGAGATAACACCTGTGGATGTGGAATTAGGCCATACACTTCGATAGGTTCAGTTTGCTATCGCTTTTTGCTCACTTCCATAATCTCGCGGACTGCAGGTTCAAACCTTGATAGATCGTAGCGGGCCCGCTTCGCTCGCTGCTTGAAGTGTCGAATTTTCTCGCGGTCTTCTTCGAAGCGGTGGGCAGGTTTGGACTTCTGCATTAAATTATCAAACATTCAACGTACCAGCCAAGTAGCACGGCATTGCTAAGGATCACTTCCGGGTAAAATGAATATCGGGGAACCCATGCAACAGCACGCGCACCACCTATCGTGAGATTGCACAACAACGACCACTCAACGATTCTACAAGATATAATGGCCTTCCCTTGTGCAGGCAGCATACCGAAGCTTGCTCGCGTGACAAGGAAGCCGCGTGAAGTTCAACTGCACCACATTTGCGATCCGCGCACTTGTGCAACAATTTATTGAGATGCGTAATGACAATCAGTGATAAGAAGCTGCGTTGAGGCAGAAATAACGTACGTTCTAGAAACCTTTGGATACAGCGTTGATTTACTAGGCTCATCTGCGCAGTTTCCATCGCCTGAAAAGATACAGAGTCAAAACACTGATAACTATATTTACTCAAGTTCAATTCTTCGGTCTGTACGAAAAGAAGGCTTTGCTCTGCACTGACCTTAGTACGATCCGCAGCATCCAAACCAAGGATCTGAGTAAACTCAAGCAAGAGTAGACGAAGCTTCTCATCAGGCCTATGGAGTCAAACCCCACAACACTTGTTACAGCGCTTTAAGGAAAATGGCACCTCACCCCTTCCACATTGGCTTCATAACTGCTGAAGATGCTCATTTTTGTAAGATGACCCACTGGATAGTGTCATCAGAAACCAGTGAACCAACAGCTGCCTGCAGCTTCGACGCGCTTATTTCCTTTCCATCTTTGTCAACGCCGCAGCACAGATCCTAGGAAGAAGAAAGAAGCACACTTTTATGCACGCAGCACTGCACTTTCAGCAGCCGCTTAGTTTTAAGAAGCAAAACAGCTATTGTTGGTCGGATGCTTGCATTGTGGTCCCCTCACAGTAGCCAAATTTGCCATGGGCTTTGAAACGCCTGTCTGACTACACTTCGAACCATACCTGTTCCACGGCACCAACAGTCATGATCTTTAGCTCTTGAAGTTTGTCGAAGCACTTCTCACTGAGCGTCACGTGGGTCCAATACTAAAGATTCATCGTCAGCACAGCATACCCTCAAACGACGAACATATAGCGCATGTATCAAAAGGATCCAAACAAAGCATTTAAAACCACTCATTCATACCCGTGACAGCGCCTCCTGGTACTGAGGAAGGGAGCGAATCGCCCGTAGGGTGTCCTCTGAAGTTGTTGCCTGAAATAGCCCACACGCGGAAAAACATTCCGATGGGACAAGGACAGGCTCCCGGCGGCTTTTCATAACACTTCGAAGAAAAGGGAAGAATCCAGCGCCGCGCCATACCATATTTTGCTGCACCTTGGCAGTGCTATTTTCCTTTAGAAAGAGCTGAACTTCCTCCTGAACGCTTTGGTTTACGTCCTGAACGTGCTGGTGACGGTATCGAACCCAAACTTCGTCTTGTTCACCAAGTATGGCCTGGCCACATTTCCGTGTCGGAAGATGGATGCAATAAGCTGTTCCATGTTTTTCTTGGCGACAAGAGTAGGGGGCGCAGATTCCGCAGGCAATACAAATGGCCCAACAGCTCACCTTCTTCCTTTCAACCAAACCCATATTGTTCGTCACATCATACCTGAGGAGGTCCGCAAAACAAGGTTCTCACCAGCCTGTGTTCTGGTGCGTTGCATCTATCGCAAGAATGAGAATATTATCCAATTAGCCCTCATCTGCAACAGCCCATAATCATGCATGCATTGTCTGCGTACTCAAAGACGTCCTCCATGACTACTGGTGTGTCGTGTGACACCTTCTTCGGTGGCACATGACAGCAAACCGGAAGGTCCAAGACGTCGTATGCCAGAGCCTGCTCAAAGACAAGCTGAAATTGTTTGGAGACAGAGCTTATCGCCCCTCTCTAGGACGATGAAAATAACAACATGGTGCTCCAAATATAAGGTGGCTAGAGATCGCGTTTGCTAAGTAATTCACTGCCCTCAGACCTGGTAAGTGTATTCGTGAATAAAGAGAGGCGCCAAGTCCACCGAGCGATCCAAGATGAGGAGTGTGGTACCTGGATGGTCAGAGGGCTGCACAAGCCAACCATACAAACACAAACCCTGCAGTACAGGCATCTGATTGCTCCAGAACTACGCCCTTCCGGTTACCGCATCTCTTCGAGAATACAGTAAATGAGCGCACCGAAATATCCTCCGCCTCCAGGCCTTTATGAATAAGCGTTGCCAGCTGCTCGCACCATGGTAATTGGTTTTTGTGGTAGCGGACTGCAGGCTTCTGCCCAATTGTTACACAGAGTGAGACCAGCTGAGCCAATGCATTCATAACGCACGCAGTCAGCCTTGGCCTTCGCTGGGTATAAAACTCCATCTTAATGGATACTTGCAAAAAAGTAGAGAGAGAGTCACCAAGCGTACATCGTCTGCTACTTTTTGGAGCAAATACGGAGAAGGAAGAGGGAAGAGGTCGAATAACGCATTCGGCATCCCGAAGTGGAAAACACGCTGCTCGTATGCTGTGGCACAGACGCAGAAAAAACATCTTGGGACGGCGTGATGCAAAATTTGACGCAAGAGTAGAGTCTAAAACAACTCAAGGACGACGTAAGAGGGTATGATGGTGAAATAGACGTTTCGTCACCCACCAAGATTATTTTGCGAGCTTACCAATGAAACTCAAGTTGAATTCAACCAGGCACCTTATTCGGGGAAGCAACGTGGGAGAATCCGCTAAGGCGGCCATGATCCTGCTGGAGTCAGCTGCCAGAGCATCCACGGCACAGCACCTTGTTTCACTTTTTAACAACACACCAGTTTGGTGTCAAAGAGAAGGATGCTAACACCAGAAGTGATGGTGCTGTTCACGTGATGCCTCATCTACAGTCATATTTCCGTCCAGCAGGCCTCAGCTTCCTCTGGAATGCCGGATATCTAGTTGCAGTTCCTCTCGTGATCGGAAGCGTCACATTGGGTAGGTGATTGTAGCATGCAAAATGTTGAATGCACAATAACAGGAATTTTGGTGGTTTCGAATGGTGGCTCTGAAAATGACGCACGAATGTGGGAACTGAAGTAGACGTAAGCTGAGCGGTACTGGGGTTTCTTCTCGTCCTTAAAGTCTTCTATGAGCGCTTTCACTGAATCTTCGGAGGGTGAAAGGAAATACAGCGCGTTCAGCTCCGGCAGTGGCTGACGCTGTTTCGAAATTAGCTCTACAACTGCGCAACAGGAAAATCCATACTAGGGACATTAGTTTTTCCCAACTTGTACTACGGAAAAGCGAACAAACCTTCTACTTGAGGCACACGAATTTCTCACAAAGTTAGACTTCTTAATGCACTCGCTCTTCGCATCCTGACAAGCGAGGCTTCTCGTGGGCTTACTTGTTACTCCATCGTAGAGGACATCATATACGCTACAACAAGAAGACAAAACATTGAGGGTCCTGTCGTCCACAACCATGGCGATGTAGTTCCCTGGACCGCCGACTCGGCGAACCATTCCCTCGAGAAGCCCTGCAAAAGGCAATTATCGCCACACAGGAGTCAGGGTCAGATCTAGAAGCCCACTGGAATCACTCACAAGCAAATGCTCCACTTCAAACTTGTTCATTGGTCCAGCCAGAAGCAGCATTTGTTTCCAGAATTTCCACGCACTCCTCTTGCTCATAACCTTAATTGATGCCATGATAGCTGAGCCCACTGGAGAAATTATTGGGGCTCATGAAGCGCTAAACACTTCAAGCGCCTTGTAGCTAGCGCTCGCTCTCTTTTAGCACTCCGTTGTATCGGCAGGTTGAGCATGCTAAAAGGTCAACGATGCAGTTTCTCCCCGGTTCCGCTGTCTGGAAAGCTTCGCACATCCGTAGCGGTAGAAGCAAGCTAATACCAATACACATGCCTCTTTTGTAATCCCCAATGAAGTCCTGTGATAGACTAAGGTTAATATTCGAGGAGTCGCCAAATCCGTCGGCGGTTGCCGTGAGCCCAACGTTGAGGCAGAAAGCGTGAGATGTCTGGTTTTTTCCAGAGCAGTTGATGTTCTAAGTTGTTCCAGATATCAAATATCTGCAACCTCCTACTCACCAAAGTAAAAATTGCATAGATCTTGTCGAGGCATTGCCACAGTTGGGGCCCCTGCGCTGCAGAAAAGGGGCCCCATGCCAACAGGTTGAACGGCAACGCGGACCGTCGCTGCACAGAGCAGCTTAGCTGTGCATATTGTTGCATATATTTCACAAGGAGATAGTAGTTCGTCTGCTCTGATGATCTTGCATAGCCGAGTTTTTTAAGAGTCAACCATCCTCGGACTCGGGGAAGTACGAGGGATACGAACATCGCGAATGCTGAACTGCCATTCCACACACCAGCATATGGGGCTAAAACAGGCATTCCCACTGTCGTTGGCTGTGGCATGGAAGAACGTCGTGGGTTTCATTAAGACTTAACGACAAATATCTGCAGCGCTGCCTTTTTCAGGCGCCGGCGCCCATGCTGAGGTGGCGCAGCATGCGCTCCAGTATATTGCAACGTTCAGCCTCTGAAGCGCAGTTAGTGAAGTAGTACTAGTTCCTATTCGTTTAGGCGCCAGCATTCGAGGAGTCAAGCTTGGAAGGCAAGCGCAACGCGCTCCACAGGAGGTGACTCTTCTCAGTGTAGAGATGGCGCCTTCAGAGCAATTTTGGCAGCTACTCCTAGGGGGAGAACTAGCATCAGCATGTTCACCAAGCGATCTTGCACAAGGATTTAGGAAGGATGAGGCAATGCAGCTGAGGGAGCCTACGCCGACGGACGTCAAACACCAACTGCAGGGTACAGCCACACTTTTAACGGCATCCTGCGAGCATGTTTATGGTCAGAATAAAGCTCAGTTGGACAACGCTAAGAGCCTTGGTATTGATGACTTTCTTCAGATGACTGGCGATGAACTATGCAGGCAACCGGTAACAGGATCAAGTAACATCAGCCAAAAACGACCAAACACGCCGATTGTAGATTTGAAAAGGTTCATGCGGATAACCCACAGATGTAGTCAGAGTGATCACATGTCTCTTGACTGCATCACATCTTTTCTGCAGGCTTTGCTACACACGCAAGCAGAAAAGCTAGCGAACGTCCAAGATGAATTGGCGGTGAAAAACTGCTCACTGTTTCTGGCCTCGTCAAAGGCACTCAGCAATCTCAGCACCAGTGTGAGCTGTGCGCAGCATCGCGAATATGATTACAGTTTTCCTGCCAAGGTTTCACACCAGGAGCTGATGAATGGATATGCTTGAGCCAATGTGTGTGTGTGTGCGTTCTCTTAGACACATCTGACACGGCCGACGATATACAGG
>CAJFCY010000024.1:0-59707 GCA_904066265.1 Eimeria zaria | reverse complement strand
TTTTTTTTCAAGCAGAAGGACGCATACGAGGTAGCGTAGCCTCTCGTGGGCTCGGATATGTGTATAAGCGACTGCCCCCCCGACATGCAATGATGTCAAAGGCCCCTTTTCAATGTACTTAAGAACGCTGCGGAAAATTGCTAGACAGCTACTCCGGTATCACTAGCCAATATTAGCACAAATTTTTATGCGCCGATCACTTGCAGATAAATTCCCCACACATGAGCATCACCGGCATACTAACAGAAGCCACGGTCTCCCTTGCCCACTGTTGAATGGTTGCTGTAGCGTCCAGCTATCTGTATATACAAGCGATTAGGGGTTATTAGAAATAAAGGTAAACCATAAACATTCTACTTGTTTTTGTCTTTGAAACGAAGAAACTTCTGCGTGCCGGCAACCACCCCTGTTTAGGGTACCCGAAGGCCTGGAAACGCTGGATGCGACGAACGTCGAGCGTCGCTTGTATGCCAAGTGTTAGGATGTCCGCCAAATCATTGGTGACTGGTTCGTAGGGGCCCTCATGTTACTTTTGAATGGCATGCAGTGGACAAGGCGTTGAGGTCTTCTGGTTTTACCTGCGTGCACCTTGGGCACTACTGTGGAGGAGGCACTCTCCCCGCTCTACCTACAGAGGGCGTGGATGAGCACCGGATGCCTTATAGGGACTATTTCCTCTTCTATTTTGTTACTTATTGTTTGTGGATCTCACCAGCTACTCAAAAACTGCTCATGTTTGAAAATGATGTTACCGCGACTCGGTGTTGCGGCTCTAACGACTCTTCTTTTTCTCGTGCTTGCTAAAGAGGGTTTAGCGGAGGTGGGGATCGCCTCCTCTGAAGGATATTCTGTGAAAACTGTCAGCACTTTGCATCGAAAGTCATGGATCCTTACCCGGGAGGGCTGCCGAGTTGGCAAATCGGGGAACTTGGTTGTGACGCCGCTCGGTGGGTCCACAGTTGATGGAGGAGAATTACTGGATACTCAGAGGACAGGACCACTGCTGTGCTCGTGGCTCTCAACCATGGAAAGAGCTCACTACGAGGTGGCGGCCGCGTGGCAAGAAGAACACACGCGCATGAAGGCTGATGTGCCGTTCTGGAATATATTTAAGAAGCTTTCACTATGGAGTCGGAGCTTTCCTGAGCTCGAAATTGAAGCGCATGTTAGTTACATTGACTTGTGGAACAAGGATAGGTTTGGTCATCCCATGCCGTGGGCCACTGCAATATTTAGGTACAAGTGCCCAAACGCAAGCGTAAGCTATGGGCTGTTGGATCATCTTTGCGGCTCGGTATTCTCTGAAAGTAAAGATCCTCGCGTTGGCTCTGAAGTGCATCTTCTTCTGCAACCGCGTCCTGGCTACAACCAGCCGCTGGAGGTGCGTGCAAGTACTTGGCAGTACGTGACAGGTGCTCTGTCAGGCCTCCGTGGTGGAAGAACAAAGGCTGAGCAGGAATACGATGAGACCGGGATTTGGCCTGTATCCTTTTACAGTAAATTGAACTCCATCATGAGTATCTCCGGGAGGATTGACGATTGCTGGATGAAAGATGGCTACTGCTACTTTAAGTGGTAAGTTTGTGGGTAGCTAGTACCGCAGCGCTTTGCTGTGTCTCTGTAGCCAATTCGAATTGTTGCGATGAGTTGTCGATGGGATCTTTGTACTTTCCAAATGTGTATTTAATTGCCTCAGGCTGCTACGCGTGGAGTGGAAGCTTTTTAAAGAAACGGTCTGTGAGCGACTGCAGCGGGACGCCAATGTCGGCTTCAGTGGCGCATTTAAGGCAGCAGCCGTGAAAAGCGTAGAAGTGAACGTAACAGGAGTGGACTTTTTCAATCACCCCCACCCAGTTCTGTTTGGAGTTTTGGAGGAGGGAATATTTTTGGCTAATGCCGGGACCGGTTTCGTAACATTGGAAATTGACACAGACCCGCATAACCTCGTAGACTTTGAACGGGCGAAATCTACGTCGCAAAACGTACGAGCCGCAGGGCTTGTGCTCAAGGGAGTGAGCGAACTTTTCAATGCAGGAAAGAAATCTCCCTAACTGCTTCGTGGGTGCTAGAGTTGCGAAACCACAGGATACCGCGTGGTAGCAGGACGCCTCGCTCATCGGCAGTCAGCGTCCCACCGCCTTTTTGCATTTTCTTTGCTTGCCGGGGATTTCAAAGCGGGGTTCCAGCAATTTTCTGGGGCATTACCGCCAGATGAGGGCGACCTGTCGACGATTGGTTTCTGCAGTTCCTACTTTTTGATGGCCCGCTGGAGTAGTTCATAGCGGGTGAGTTGTTGGTGGCGTCGACGCTTCTGTTCACTCTGGGGACTTGATGAGTGAGTAATGCAACAAGAATTTACTTGTCTTGGTCTCTGCAGGAAATGATTAGGAGCTGCGCACAGTAGGAGTTTATCCTTCCAGTCTGACGCGCGCTCAACCCTTTTGAGGCAGGTGCACCTATGCATGCCGCTGGGCAAGCAGTGCAGCAGCACATTGCTGCTTTGAAATAGCAATGTGCTGCTTTTCAAAGCTTTGTTAAGTACGATGGACGTAAGTGTAGTGGCACATTGGTGCAGACTTGGTGACAACAGATATGACGTGCACTGATCCGACGTGCTGGATTTCCGCATGTCAAGAACACAAGACCAGTGGCATTATCTATCTTCAAATAATTGAATGTCAGTGCCACAGTTGAACTCAACAAGTGATGAGCCAAAGCAAGCTTTAAACTTCCCCTTTCATGGAGTTATTGTGGACACACTAGGTGTGCGGAAGAAGACGTAGGGCGGCCAGTTCCTTCAACGTAGAGTAGGGCCACCCATTGCTGTAGGATGTTCATGCGTACCCGTTCGGAGAAGCATTCTACAAAGACCACTGTACTACAACTAGTGGTAGTGCTGCCTGGAGGGCGTTAACTATTCACCTTCCTTTTTACGTCTGCGGTACTTGACAGTACGGCCAACTCTGCGAAGGGCAGCAAAGTGTAACGGAGTTCTTTACTGGACACCACTGGTTGCTCTTGGCTCAGTCGCCGAAACATGTGGGTGAGTACGCAGAGCTCCTCTAAACACGGCAAATAAACTTTTGACGTATGCCACAGCCAGCAACTTGGCTTCCCTGTGACAGTTCTCGTGTAAGCATTATCTAGTAACAACAAGGAATCCTCACTGCTCAGCTTTCCTGTTTCACTCGCAGTCACTGGCGATACCACCATAGTTGGGCATCAACCGGCTGCAGGCGCTATAATATTTCTTCAAACACCTGCTGCATGCACCTTTCCGCGTTGGTGGCGCTGGCCTAGTTTCTGCAAGAGGCAGTTATCGTGCTCCACAGAGTGTTATTTGGTCTCGTGTGGGCAGCATGCCTCACCAACGCAAGTCCTTGCTGCCCACACATTAAACTTCCAGGCTGACAAAATCAACTGGTCTTTCGGGCAACTGACTGACAAAGCGTTTTTTTGTTAGCTCACCGTTCGCTGATGCCTTTGCATTTGTGGATCTACTCAAGAGGTCCTCTAAGAAATCTGAGCACAACTACAGTCCGTGTTCACTCCGTAGCTCGTGGGGTCACGCTAGTAGTTGCACGCGAAGTAAAGAGCGCAGTGGCGACGGGGATGTTGTACAGCAACTGTGCACACACATCTAGCACCCGCTAGTTTTAGTCGACATGCTCAGTAGGGTTTATTGTGTTGAGTTGTGAGGCCCTGGGGGCAGGCTATGTATATATAGCTTCAAATCTCTATCACACTCTCTATCTACACTAGGCGTTGAACTTCTGTGTAGGTCTCGACCCTTACGGCTCTTCAGTTGAACAACCTTCTAGTTACACTCAACGATCAGTGCCTCAAAAAGAACTAGCAGTATACGGAAGGTCGGTGGTACACGGAACTTTGGATGCGGATAGGGTTTCAGATGTGCTTGGATATTTGGTCATCGATACCACACAGCGTGTTAGGAACCTGATGATACCGAGATAAAATCATTTATGCAATTTAAGTCATTTTAAAAATTAGTTCTAAAAGGTACAAGGACATGAATGCTTGCTGCAGGAATGTGATGGCGATTCATCCACTAAAACGTGAATTCGGCCAGGTCGAACAGCATGCCTCGCACCTAGGCTTCTGTGCGCGTTGTCTTGTTCTGAGTTCAGCAGAACGTTTCCTTAACACTATAGAAGTGCCAGACAGTCGGCAGCTTTCGGGTAGGCCGGTGGCTACCCCTTCTCAAGTACCAAAAGGAGCTGGTAGCCTTCAAAAGTCATTTAGCTGCAGCAGGGAAGCCACGGATTCCGCTACGATGCTGCTTTTTCAGCCATACACAGCCAAACGATTCGTAAGGCACTGCCTACTCGTCATTGGTAGAGTTGATGGTAGTCATCTCCAACAGGGCAAGACTTTGGTTAGTCAGATTATCATATGACGCTGGCTGTTCTTCCTGGTAGATATCTGGAAAAATATGGGATAGATCATAAGGATTCATTACCCTCCTCACTCCTGTTCTCCCAGAGCTTTCCACTTCAGTAGATTCTCCATCTTCGCTTTCAGTTGGTTGCGTCTCCTCATCGTTGCTAGTGCCAGCGGAATTGCTTCCTGGAGCCCCGTTTTCAGCCTGATCTGCGGGTGTTTGACTGCCTTGCCTACCTCCGGAAGAATAAGAAGTGTAAGGATCCCCAGATGCGATTCCCATAAAACTACTTGTGGTCCGCCCTGACTGAGTATATCTGCCACTTCCAGGATATCTGAAGTTCGCATCGGAAGGGCGGCTTGGCATAGGACGCGTTCCATTAGAACGATTGGCTCCAGCGCCATTGTTATACTGGGAGGTGGGGACGCTGCTCATTACTCCGGATGAAGTCGAAGGTCCCGTTCCAGAAGCGTAGAAGGGTTGTCTTGTCCCCGCTGGAGTACCCTGCGGATTAATGGCTTCACTGTACTGTGATGAACTTGCTATGTTAGCTCCTGGGTAACTTGAGACCATGTTCCTGGCTTCATATGGGGACGCTGGCGTTTGGTAGGGTGCCATTCCGTTCGTTGCCAATGCTTGAGAGTTGGCCATATGAGAAGCAAAACTGGCTGTCGGATTGGCAAAACTTTGTGAGCTAGCCATCTGTGGTTGCGAACTTTGCGCTGGAGTCCCGCTCAAAGCGTATCGCTGACTCTCATTAGCTCTGACTGCATTTGACAGCTGCTGTACGGAATTCCATCGTCTACCGGCCCAATAATGCTGTGGTGTAGGATAAGCTCCCCTTGATTGGTAGCCGCCTGCAGCTGCATTGTACGAATATCCCCTTTGGTACATCTGCCCCGCGGTGAAACAGGCTGGCAAAAGTAGCAACACACCCAGAATGCCACTCTTCCACTTCAGGGAAATCTCGTTGACAAGACGTCTGTACAGAAACGCAGACACAGGACGAAGGATACATGCAGGCGGAACTGCTTATACTATCACGCAGAACAGGTTATTTAGTGTGTTGAGTTTTGAACTCGTGCTGGGTGCTCTATCGGGCCTTCGACTGCGACTCGGCCCGACACATTTAATGATAGCAAAGGACAACCCTGGAGCCGTCAGTTAAGAAAGTCTTGTCGTGCTACGATTCTGGTACGAATCTAGATAAAGTGCACAGTACACTCAAAAAAGCCATCTGCATCCTGCTCTGTGCAACTGCACTACTAGAGTCGATTGAGGTAGGCGCAAGCGGGTCACCAGTGCTCGCTCCAACTTACGCCATTTTCTGTGTTGTAGTCCTATTTAGCTGATATTTAAACGTAAGGAAACTGTAAAGTAGAAAAGCGTAATTGAATTGTAAGAAGAAAAACTCTGAAAATCAGTTTGTTGGTTCTCTGAAGGGCTTGCTGATGCGTTGACGGCCTGAAGCTCCAGTGGCTACCTGAGATCTCACGGTCCACTGACCGCAGTGACCACCGACGCGAACTCGGGCTAGCTTCGCCTTTCACGAATGTTCTGTGCTAGCCAGGCTCTATTATGTTAATTCAGAGAACTTATTTGTTGAATGAAAAAAACCAGCCGGTTGATAAAATGCCGAATCACAGATCTGGCTTTAGCCGGTTGTTGCACTCACATTCGCCCAGTCGCTCATAGCATTTCTCAGACGAGCCCTTTGTTAGTTTGGCTTGACAGATAGGAAAGGTTTCCACCTATCAACTTATACAAAAGAGAAGTGTAAAAAGCAACTCAGTTTGACTTTTCCGGTGCCTTCCAGTTTTCTACTAAGTCGCCTGGCTGGGAGGGATAGCCGAACAGGGACTGGCAGCCCTACAATGGTGTAGCAATTACCCGCATGAAATACAACAATGTATTGGGACTGTTCAGCGAAACAATTCTTTTACGGTTTTTATGTTCATAGCCAGCAACAGAAAGGCAATGGGGAGTGTTTTTGAAGTGCCCTTCACGCCTCAGTCGGCCGACGACGGTGGCCATCTAACGAAACAACTTTTGTAAGGATACATCTGCCCATTTCCACTTAGCGCGCAACGCATACGAAATAGAATGAGTTGAAAAATGAGTACTCTAGTAAAAGTCTGAGGGGGAATCAGACGAATAATGACTCTGCCAAAATCTTCTACCGGCCAGACTCGGTTCGCTGCTGGGTTCCTGGATGCTCAAGGGTGAGAATGCTGGAGCCCTTACCCCACAAAGAGGTATGCAACACCCATGAGAATATGGTCTACGCCGGATTGATACAATGCCTGTACATCTGAGGGATCTGGAAGGTAGACAGAAGCAAAACTGCCGTTTGATAACAATATGTCGTCCTGCGCACCTAGAAGGAAAGAAGCATAATATGCTTGGCACCTTCTTAACGGTGCATCAGGTAGAACATATTGAGAAAATAGTAGAAAATGCTCCCTGAATTGAGTTACGACAAAACAAGTCCAGGAAAGGTTGCGCCATTCCTTGACATTTACAACTGTCGAATGCGGATTGCAGCGTTTTCAAGGACAGGACTCTGGCCTGCTTTACAAGGTTGTAAGCAGCAAAACAACATTTGGGATGCTGCGAATACTCCATGTGAACACGTTGAGATTCTGGAGAATAGATTTAATTTTGGAGGCTTCAGATATTGCCGGTGAGGAATTCGAAGGTGCTCGAAGAAAAGAATGTATCTGTCCTTGATACCTCTCCTGTCTGCATCAGAGCATACGGAGAATTGATAAACTAAGGGCCATGCTGCACTGGACCCTACGAAGGCATTTTGACGGAGCAGAAGCAAATGCATCCCCTGGTATCACTCCTGGAACCTTTGCCCACACGACTAGGTACTAAAGCATATATCAACTAACGCACATCGCATAAGGGAAATACAACTGCCAATCATGTACATTTGGTGACTTGAATAAGGTCCACGCAGGGGACTAACCGTCTGTTGCTGCAGCTGCTGCTGCTTCTGCTGTTCTCTAGCTTCGTTTCGTTTCTCTTCGATGTAGGAACACTTCACTGCCTGCACAAGCAATACACGGCAAGCAAGGCTTGCTCACAGCTTCGGGGGGCAGCAGCTCTTAAAACCATCTACTAGGGCTCGCATGCGATGATCATGTGCAGATACCTCGAGTTCTTTATGAAGTCTTTCAATCTCGTCTTTCTTCGATGTGACCTGCAACAGAGGCGGAAAACGTAAAGAAAAAAATTTTTTTGCATTCACAAAGATTTCTGTAATTTTTACGGTGGATACGCTTCATGAATAAATGTACGTCGTTTCTGTAGTGATCTGCTGTTTCGCGCAAAACTGTGTCCTGCTGTGCTTGCACGTGAGTTGAAGTTAGTCCCTCGCGTCCGTCTTTGGTAGAAAGCAGTGATGTGATATGCCTATACTAAGTGTTTACCGAAGCCTGGCCATAAATAAGAGGCTCCTCACCTCCTTATGGAGCACTTGGAGCTCGGAAAAAGCAGCGCGGAGTTGCTTTGTTTTGGTGCGCACATCCTGCAAGTAAGTGCAAACATTATGACCACTTGGCTGCCGAGTAAGGGCCCGTTACTCGCAGTTGGTCCCACTGGGATTTTCTTACCGTTTGGAGACTTTGCATTTTAGCGAAAACCTCAGCGCCAGGTTGCTTGTTGAGAGTTGTCTAAACAGACGAAGAAGGCTGCAAAACAGATGTTTTCTTCATTAATAAGCTCCATACGCCTGTGCTTGGAGGCTTAGCTACATCTGCCGCTATTTTACAGTTTCCGTCAACCTTGTGCCTACCTTTAGCTGCACAAAGAGTTTCTCCCGCTCTTGAATTTGCAGATCTCGCTCAATAACCTGAGCCATTTGAAAGATATCAAAGCTCAAAAAATGTGTCACACAATGCGAAAGGACTAAAGTACGCCTGATGCAGTCTTGTCATCTGAGTCCTACCCACCTCCTCAGTCTTGGCAATCAGTCGCTTTTGCAAAGACTGGATTTTCTTTACTAGTTCAACCTTGGCAGGGTCTGTACCTTCGAGTCTTCTCCATCTGTGCACGTTCATCGGCGTTGCTAATGCTTCAGTGAGTGCTCTCACCTTCGTCCTTTCTGCATTTCGCACAGTTCACGTTCGCGTGCCGGAGAAGATTTCCACATTGGGGGAACGCTCCGGTGAGCACAGAAAACTTGCTGCGTTTCGCCACCGATCGACCGCAACGTCAACACTATTGGCTTGCCAAAGCTGCACCTTGCAGTAACTCTTTCTGAAGTTGCAAAATTTCCCGTTTAAGGGCTTCCACTTCAGCAACTCCTCCCTCCAGGTTACGGAGCTCCCGCCTAAATGCCAAGCACTGCCGGCTCCACTCCTTAATTTCTTTTAGTCTCTCCTGAGTATACCATCAAAAGTCCCAGATATAAGTTCTGAGATCAACTCTTCCTAGTCTACAAAAGTGCGAACTATGTGATCACACAACCCGTTGGATGACGAAAAGTGACTGCTTGTCTCCCGTCCTCTGCACGATCCAAAATCTTCGACCATCATCCACAGCAAAACGAACCTTGTATTGGGCTTCTCCCTTTGCCAGCGTCGATTCTTGGATCCTCACTTTTTCGTATAGAAGAGATAGTTCTTGATTTCTTTTGAGCAGTTGAGTCCCCAGCATGTCCCTTTCAGCCAATATCTGTACAAAACAGCTCATACAGACAGAAGTGCTGCACTTCACAGTAGCGGCGAAGGTTCGATTCCTTCTGCTCGGGCAGTTCCAGTCACATCCGCAAGAAGGGATGATGCTGTTCGCTTTTCCGGTAACTTTGCTGCACACCGCTGAGAATTCCTTTCCTTGGTTCGCCTTTTCAGTCGTTGCTTCTTGCATTGTTTCTTCGAGCTTTTTGATCTCTCGTCTGAGGACATCATCACCTGATTGGTAAAATGTACCTTAGTGCAAGTGTCCGCAAGAGATTTGAACGCTAGATTGAACGCATTCATCGCTGTCGTCACGAAGTGCGCAAACACTTGCTTTTGTGCAGCAATGATTTGCTCAAGGGAGCTAAGCTTCTTCTCCGCCTTGCCCAGATCATCTTTCAACTTTTCATTTTCAGACGTAATGCGTCTATGCTCGAAATGTTGTTTCAGAAGTCCTGCGTCCTTGGTTTTGATTTCTTCCTTAAGCTGTCCCACTTGCTGAAACATGAGTTTGAACTTACTACAATAAAACAGCAAAATCAAACCTAAAGAACAATGGCTGAACAACATACCCCTACCTGTAGAGCTTGTCGATGCCTGGGCTTAATATTCTTGGACAAAGTGCCTAACAGGTGTGGAAATAACTTTCGTGCCTTGTACGGAATTACACTGCGGCATCACGAGGTTTTTACTTTGATTCGTTTTACTCAGATATCGACTTTGTGATTTACTGCTTCAGTTCAGTCATTTCGTCGAGGCTTGCAATCAGATTCCTTGAGAAAAGGTTCCTGTCAGATCTCACGGCCTCGTACAGGGTCTTCTGCGCTGCAAGCTTTGACTGCTGTTCTCCAATGGACCGTTGTAATTCTGCCACTCTAAGCTCCTCGTTCTTGAGCTGCTCTAGGCTCTCCAAATACCTAGAAGGAATTCGGAAGTTCACATCTGCGATTACGAATCTACAAATGCAACGCCGAAGTTCCGAATGAGGTCCAGAAAAAGGCTTGTTTGCACAAGAGTAAATGTAAGAGTTTTAAGGGGGAAGACCCTAAACAGGATTTCTGAAAGAATTACTATGAGGTAACGACAGGGAACAGCGCAATAATGCCCTCATGAAATATGCCAGTGAGACTGATGATGCGAGCTTTGGCAATGCCAGACTTCTGGTTGCTTTTGTTTAGAGTATGTCCATAACGATCCCTTTCTGCTTCAAGAGTTTCGACTTTCTGTTGCAGTTGTTGACATTCGCGACGGAACCTAAACGAAGAGCAGCAGCGCCAGGCAAATTTAGAAACACTTCAAGTTGCTGTTTGTCGAGAACAGCGCAAACGAGTGCCACAGGGAAAGCTCCATGCAAGATAACTAGCGAAGCGGCCGACGTATAGTTACCACACAAACAATACCATATTTCTCTGAGAATAGACTGACCCATCAACTTCTTTTTCAAGGTGCTCGCAGTGAGTCAGTTGCCTCTTGGCGTGGTCCGCGTGTTTCTTTGCAGCGGCGTCCGCGTTTAAAAGATTCTTAGATAGCAAATCCCTTTGCACACAGCAAAACTACCAACAATGTGATGTGCATGTCGACGGAACGTTGGCGCCTGCAGCCAAATATCCCCCAAACCAGCATTTAGTGCAGCTACTGTAGAGTGACATCAGCTCATGTAGTTCTCGGCGCAAGCTCCAGAAGCACGCCAACTAATACTACCCGCATAGCCAGCGGCCATATGCCACTTCACGCTTTCGAACATTTAGTCACCTTTCGCGCAGCAGTGATTCTATTTGCCGTTTATCATTTTCAGCCTGCATTTAGAACCAACAGTGTAGGCCTTCATGACTACAATAAGTTATGAAAGGCAGGCATTATGAGATACATGTGTAGTACGAAATTCAAAACACAGAAAGGTCTACTCGTCGAGGAGGCCAATAGCATTTCCATGGGCAAAGGCAGTGAAGCGTTTCGAGTTGTTTTATTCCAATGAAAATAGGAACCAACTTTGCCGCGGGGATTTTACCTGCTGCTTTAGCGTATCCATTTCCCTCTCGGAAGCAGCTGTTTCTAGCTTAAGAGCTGCAGTTCCCCAGCAAGAGGAAGGAAAACTCATCGCAAACTGGCACAGTGGTTGAAGATGTTGCAGAGCACTTGCGTAATCTCTAATAACTGCGAGTATGCTGACAGTAGCTAGGAATAATTGAGGCAATGCCTGCAGCAACATATCTTAGCACTATGTACCCGTTGCCTGTTCATCCAATGTGCGCTTGTCGCCTTCGAGGACTTGCATTTTCTTCTTTAACACCTCATGTAGTTTGACAACGCGTTCCTGCAAGCGCAGCTCCACATAGCAGGCAACGAAGAGCTTGATAATGTCCAGAACGTACCAGTAACGTACGCTGGAACAGGAATGGCAGCCAAACCTCAGAACATATTATGAAGCTTGTTTTGTAACCCTTCAACATCTAGCAGACTGTCGCTCACTTTCTCCGTTCTCATTTTCTCGATCTCTTCTTGCTTTGCTTTAAGCTCAGCTTCTCTTTCCCTACATCAGACAAACATATGTAAAAAGGGAGAGCGTACGTTTTGTAGCGTAGCGCATAGCGCATTCAGCCCCTTGACTCCATGCATGGCATGCTTTGCGACTGAAACACCGAAGGCTAGCTTCCTTGCAGCAAAACAGTTGTGAGCGAACGTTGGCGGATATTTGAAGCAGTACCTACTCATTTGCTGCCTTGAGACGGGTATTTTTATAAATCTGATCGTTCAAACGAAGCTCCGTTTGCTGCAGACCCCCATCAGCACGTCCAAATATTCGCAAAGTTATCCACAACGGCTCTCATATATAGTGCGAAGTTTTGTAATCTTTTGAAGCATGATGACAACGAAGGAATTTACTTACAGCTATGCGCCTCTGAATTTCTTGCGACTCCTGTACCTCTTGCTGGACCTGTTGCTGCGTCATGGTTAGTTGCTGCTGAAGCGCAGCTATCTGAACAGGTAATGAAGGCGCATTCGACATGACATTCAACCTCCAGATGCGCATAGAACACTAATGACTTTGCAAGAAAGAAATGTGGCTCGATCAAGTTTCAGTGTAGTGAGTTGTGCTGACTTGTTCCTCTGATTGAACGAGGTCTGCCTGCTTCTTCGCGAGTTCTTGTTGCTGTTGCTCGAAATGCGCTCTGCAGGCCGCAGCCCAGCAAGACACGTGGGGCTGCGAAACGTTACTACTCCCAGGAACAGGAAAAGACGACTTTGTTCTGTTCTCGTTTCATCGCCTGGGACTCAGCGGCTTGGCAGCTGCTAGGTGTGACGCGGGCGGATGCTATTTAAGTGATTCTGCAATAATTCGTGATATGTGATTGCTGTTTCACTTGTTCTGTTTAAGCTGTCTTTCAAGCCTCTCCCTCTTCTTTGCCTCCTCCTCAGCCGCAGCGCGCCGATCCTGCAACTGCTCCTGAGTTGTGTACAGCTCCTGCAGTCCTGTGGAGATCCACCACCCACTAAGTTAACTAAGTAGCCTTTAAGGCAACGCATAGTGTACCCATTTAGCTAACTACCAATACTGTGACACAACCGAGGCAATAACTGCCGCAGAAATGGCAGCATGGGTCAGAGGCACGGGACTGCAAACTAGTCTTCTTCAGCAGCTGATTCTGTCGCTGCGCCTTTAAAGCAGGCTCGAACTTTGATTTTTTCGCTGGCTGAGTGAGAGCAGTGGAAGCAGAACTCAAGCTCTACGGTTATGGAGTGAAGCTTGCCTTTGGCTAACTTGGATTCGAGATCTTTGATAGTCTTCATCGCCTCGACATTATCTCTTGTGAGGGAGTCACTCGTGGACGTAAGTCTATCGGTCACTGCATAATGAATGCAAAAAGCGACACCAGCTAACAGAGTGCATCAACAAGCAGATACTATTCCATATAGTGCAGTGCGCATTGTCCTATTCGTTAGAAGCCACTGTGCTTGTAAGCAACAGGCAGGTGTGATGATTATATTCGCAACAGTTTACTTGATTGTAGTTTGTCTCGTTCTTGCAGCAGTTCATTCAACCTGGCGTTTTGCTGTAAAGAACGTTGTTCTTCTTCGTCTATCCTCCTGAAAACCCCGTGAGTTCAGTTTTTGATTGAGGTGAGTGATGTAGTGTAGCGTAGGGGCTCCGGTCAAAACTTACTTATAGAGTTCTTCAATTTGCTGACGAAGTTGGTTTGCTGCCTTTGTTTCCGCAGCCTCCCGCGCCTTTCCGTTAGCAACCTCTATCAACGAAGCACTTAAGTCCTTGAGCAACACCGGACACTGGCAACATGCCCCGTTGCTGTGAACAAGTTTTCAATTCAAGGTTAAAAATGCATACAGCGGGAGTTGGCTCGAACTGTGCACCTCTCTATATCAACTGACTCGTTTTAGCCTCTTTATTGTTTCCTCTTCTCCACTGGCTTCTTTAAGTGCCGCATGCACCTGCAGCGCGTTGGCTTGCAGAGCATTGCTCAGGTCCATACATCTGAATCAGCATAGAAAAACGATAAACAACAGCCTAACAGCTTGACTGGGAGAGAGCACCGTGGTCAGGCTGGACGAAAGAAGCACTGGGCGACACTCCCCGTATTTCTGCACTTTTGTTAGAACTTGTTGTTGCATCGCACTTTGCCTTCAATTCCAGTTCATTTTTTTGAGAGGCCTTAAGTGCTTGATGTAACTTTTCATATTCACGTCGTAAAAATTCGAGCTCTGGGTAGGATGCCAGCTCCTGCCACGCATATAGTAAACCTTGAAAACAACAGTAAATGGTACGTGGAGGAAATCTGAGACAGTAGGTGCCAGTCAGTGATTCAGTTGCCGCTATGATGGCCAGTGCTGGCTCCCCAGCGTTGTTTGTTCGTACTGCTACTTCTTTTGCTCCTCACTTTCAGCACGTCCTCGCGTTCATTTTCTTGGGCCCGCATGGTTAGCTGAGCTATGTAAGAATCATCCGCATCCGAATTCGCCATTTTGTCGACAGGTGCTGTAGCTCCTGCGATTGGGGATCCTAGTGCGGAATTCGCAACCTCTAGTGTATCCGTTGTGCCGTCACCCTTTGAGCTGAGGGTTGGGTAGGCTAAATTCGTTTGTTCGTCAGGTGAAATCTCAGAAGCGGAAGGAGCGAAGGCATCAAGGCTGCCGTTTCCACTGTCTGCATCTGGGGCCGAGCAGACAATTACTCTTCCTCCGTTGTCGGCATCTTCATCCACAGACCGAAGCAACTCCATGGCACGCCTCTGCTCTACATCCCCTAAATCCTGTTCCTGCTGTTGCTGCTGCCCGGAATGCTGGCTAGTTAGCTGAACAGCATCTGGAGCTGCTGCTGCACCTGATGTTTGTTGCTGTGACAGTGGCAGATGCTCGGAAATACGATGTAACTCAGAGGCGCGCTGCTCACGAGTCGCATTTTCAGGAGCAGCGATGTCTCCTGAAGCGTTTGGTAAATGTGTTTGTGCAATATCCGACGGACTGTCTGATATACTTTCTGTAGGTTTATCGTCAAGGGCGTAACTGGCACTCCTCTTGCGTTCCATTTTCCTGGAGGGCTGTTGATACCTCGTATGATTCGTGTATTCCCCCAGTTGAAAGCGTTCAAACTAGAAAAGCAACAATGCAGCACTCTCTAGACGCTCTGTACTGCCACGCTTCAGCGGTAATCGTGTCAGCACCGCTTCTCTGGAGGCGCTCTAGGCGTGCGGAAACTAAAGTTCCTTTTGGATTTCAGCAGCTAAGGTCTCTCCTCTTGCTTCCATCAATGACATTCCTCATTCGTGAGGCAGAGTGTTCATATTTCGAAGGGTATTGGCGACTGCGGCTGCTGCTGCTGTGGGGAAACAACGGAACGGTGACTCGTGCTGATGGACGCCAGACGTGTTGCAACTGCAGCAGGAACAAACATCAGGGAGTTTCGTGTGGGTGAAACCCGACGATTTCGCTCATGTTGCGTAGATTTCTCTGTGTTGTACTTGCGCAGTTCCAAGTGCTGTTGGTTTTATGCTCGTCACCATCGTATCGGGGCTGACGGCTAAAAATGTTGCCGGTTTGCTTAGCCCGCTTGTTGTTGCTCCGGCATTGTCATCAACGTTTTGCCTAATAGTCCAGCTGACGTTCAAACTTGGGCGTTCTTTTTCATTTTACAAACAACCGAAAATTGGTCTTTGTTGCCCCTAAAATCGGGAGAGCGTCTGGCTGCGAGCAGCTGAAGCCTGCAGGGTCACTCTACACCCGATTAGCTCACAAGTGATACACAGGGCGACTGTTTCATACGGCAGAATAGTTTTGCCAATGCTTCCTCACAATTCCATGGGAGTTTCAAGGCTAACTACTCTCGAAACAACTGGCTGCCCACGGACAGACTTCCAGAGGCCTTTCCTCTAGAGACCTTCCGAGAGACAGAGACCATGGTTGAGAAACCTCCACTTTAAACCATTAATCTTTGAGATATGAATTCGCCGGAAGTCACGTCAAGAGTGCTACAAGTGAATTCAGGCGTCAGCTGAGCGTCACGGGTGGGACTGCCAAGAGTTTCTCCTAGCGACAGAGAAGCAGATGGCGTGCCACTAAGCAGTTTGGACGCGAACGAATACATACTGTACCATACAAGAAAGGCAATAAACGGCGGCAAGGCGCTACAACTTCATCGGGGGGTCGGCTGTGCCTCGTCCCAGCTTCCCAGCAGGCGTGGCTGCTCGACAGGAAGAGGTGCAGGACGGGCACCAAGGAGACGAGTTTACACAACGTAACCCGGATACAAAACCAACTTAGGCACGTTTGATTTGTTGGCCTCATGCACGACAACAGGCAGTTACCGTCGAAACTGAGTTTTCTCTCCGCGATTAGAAACTACGCATATGGTGTCTTTGGTAGGTTCATTAACTTGGGTGACTCCAGTGGTACTGAACACTTGACGAAATGCATTCCTAAGCAGCATCAAGCGTAAACTTATTGGGCAAAAAGCAAAACCGAACTACCAGCTAAGTGCGGAGTTCAACAAATTTGTAGAGACTGCCAACAGAAACCAGGGAAACGGGGAGCGAGCGTGCTCTACGCAAATGCGCTTTACTCCTACTGTGTCTGATAAATTGCGTGGCTCAAAGCACATGCCCCTTAGTACGGCTAGTGCTTGAGCTATTCACCGTGGGCGGCATTGCCACTTTCGCTGATGCCTTTTGGCATTTGCTGACAGATACACGAGCCTGAGCTGGTTGCTGTGTTGACGATACTGTCCAGATACAGCCTGCGAAACATTTTCTGTGCCTGTAGCAGATCAGCTATCTGCGAGTTATTCTCTGCTTTGCATGTTGGACGTGCTCCGCAACAAAAAGTTTCTGTCCATCTTATTTCCCCACCCTCAGCTGGAAAACGGCACAAGCCCAGTATGTATCGGTAGTTTCTACAGACGTTTCATGGGAAACTTCGCTAGGATTGCGGAACCCTTATAGCTAATTGTGGTAGAATATGCACCGTTTGAGTGTGGGTAGGCGCAAGTGTCTGGTTTCTATACTGTCAGGGCTGCTTTGCTGGGAGCCGTCCAAAAAGAACGCCAGATACAGCGCGTATATGCCGTTGATTGCCACTCCGCTTCCTAGTGTTCAGGAGGTCTGCTTCAGTAGGAGGACGGCGATTACCATGACAGGCCAAAGTGCTTTGGAAGCCGCGTTGCGCACATAAATGCAGGTTGATGGAGTGCAAAGTAGCTTGAGCTGCGTGAGCTTGTCCGCACCGTTGATGCTTTTCGGCCTTAAATCGGGGGATTGATTACCCTTATGCCTACAATCCATAGTCCTCTGCTCAGGCCAAAAAACGAATGTCTGCTCATCAATTATGCTGGACCTTAGGGCTCCAGGCTTTTCGCTTGGTCTAGAGCATGCAATACGTGTATTTACCCACTCTTTCACCACCATCCAGCTGTAAGTGATCCTGACATGCTTGGTAAGGACAACAACAGGCTTTCCCTGCGAGATATTCCAAACGATGACAGGCGCGCTTGGGACCAACATATTCATTCCTATAGATGGACTGCGGTCGAGTGCTCATAGTTGGGAGCGACAGACACAAGGATCCGCGATATAGTATATATCACGGCGGGGGCGTTCATTCTACCATCGAGGAAGTTCAGGCTGGATGCCCTGAGATTACTGCTTTGCGGTTTTTCCTGAATAATATCTAGGAGGTTAAATTACTTGTTTGGCTTAAGACAGCTAGCCCCCACTTTGACGTATGGAATTGTATTTTGTGACTCACGAATGACCCACAGATAACTTTCCACAGCAGGGGTGAGTTTCAGTTCATTCACGCGAACCACTAGTTCAGAATATGCATAGTAGACTGGAACCAAAAGCGCTCTGAGAGAAAAAATTATCTCTGGCTTGTAATAGAGCCGTATCTGGGGTGCAACTGCACGTGATGTAGCGGAAGGCAAGACTCCTGACAATACTTACAGGACGTGCCCAGTTTTTCTCCATCCCTGACCTTGCCCAAGAGTTATTTTGATAAAAGCATAGTCACATACCTGCTTGAGCCTGCGCTTGGGACGATATCTAGCGCTACTGGAAAATTAGTCTTCATAGAGCGCTCCGAATTTCAGGCGGAACTTAGCTTCTAGCGGAGAAGGGATAAGTTGGAGATACAGACACGATTGCCTGGTCCTTAGGTGGTTTGGCATAAAATGGCCACCCGAAAATCTCCCACCGCATCGATTCAGCGAACTATCGCTCGCTGAACAACGCAACCTAACTAACTTGTTACCATCTGAAAATGTTTGAAGTAACTTCAGAGGAGAAAAAGTTGAGATTGCCTGCGAATTCGCTAAGCTTGGTAGTTGAACTGCATCTGACAATGCTGCAGTCTAAAGTTAAAAATGTTGAGATCAACTAGCCCAAGCTGGGCGATTTCGCGATTAGACTGAACACAGGAAGCTGACGAGTGAGCAACCATATGACAGAAGCAGTTCGTCTTGGTCTATCTGGAGGGCCGTTAGCTGGACATCTGGGTTGCGAAGCAGCTGAAGCTGGCATCTAGTGGCTGCAGTGATGCTATACCCAGAAGCTTGTGGCGAACGAACTGACGTAGACGTACAGGGTACCATCAATACATGATTTGAACATGTGATTGATGTGGTTGTCAGAATAGTGGATGCCACTGCCGTCAACATCTGGTGGACTAGTGGTGACTGCTGGCGCAGTCGCCATGTAAACCAGTGCGAGTCAAGTACCACAGCGGCGCGTTCGCTAAGGTGGTCTCTGCCCACTTCCCATTCCCTGACCAGTGAAAGGAACAGTCCTCATATACGGCCATCGGCTTTTTCTGAACTTTCTAATTTCCAATACTGCCAGAGAGGTCCATGAGGCCTACATTGCCTGAAGCTACGCGCACGCTACGGGGTTAAATAAGTGTTCAACAACTTTCTACAGTTTCACTGCGTGAAGGAATGACGGTTTGGGTGTGCTTATATCTGCGGTTGAGTTTGCAGCACTAGTTCCAGTGAGGTGTGTTGCAACTCTTCGCAGGTCGCCCCCTGTTCCAAGGACTCAAACCCTTGAGCAGCCCTCTCCTAGTCAACTGGGGACTGTAGGGGTCACTTGCTTTTGAGAACTCTTGTAAAATGTATTTTTGACTATGTTGCAGCTCACAGTGGCCCTCGAACAAGATCGAAGACTCGTTGCACTTCGAATGTAGTTGCTCCGAATGGCACACTTTTCTACTTTGCCGGTTGCCTTTCTCTACAAGCAGCTTCCCCCCCATGCAGAGGATGTGGCAAAAAGCATCATTTTATTTGAGTGGAGTACCTGCCTCTGTTTAACTAAGCGCCATAGTGCAAAATACACCTCAAAATATCGCTGGCTACAGGCGGCGCACATTGCCTCGGAGGAAGAAGTGGTACCTTTAACACGGGAATGTGTGATGATTTGGACATCAGGGCCAGTGAACAGCGAGTGTAGTTAGCCACGGAGAGGTGGAACCTCATGGCAAATTGAAGTTGCTGCGGTTCTGGGCCATAGGGAATCGAACAAACAAACCCTGTCTAGTGCAACAATGCGAGCCTCATGTGTAATGGGAGGAAGATATAACTGCAGATGGAGGCGGATCAGGAGCAGTGACGAAAGTATACCACCACACATAAAGCGCTTCAAGACTTCGGGACGAGCAGAAATGCGATGCTCTGGCTCTTACTTTGCTGCCAAACAGGAGATGCAGCCAAGGCCGCAGACACTTGAAAAGCGTTCAAGCACATGTTTCGTCAGCAAAAAAGTACTCTTGCTTGCGATTCATTTTTGGTGGAGCAGTAAACGGAAAGAATGCGCCCTAAACCAATCGCAACTCTGCATGCGCGCCTCTAGTTGGTTGAGCGCGAAGGAACATTGAATAACTATCCCAAGAACGGCAATTTAACAAGCCTCTCAATAACATCTCCGTAAATATAGTATTATTCAACAATTTACAGATCTACTTTATGAGTTCAGCTATTCCTGAAGGCTAATTTACCGCCATACTGTGCAGGTGACCGTATTTTGGAGTCGATGCATAATTCTTCTATCCTTCGCCCTAAAAAGGCAGCGTATATCCTGTTTAGGGCAAAATGCATTGCGGAATATCTCAAGTACAACTCAGGGTCTGCGCCGAAGTGACGTTTCGGATGCTAAGGGAATGACATGAGTTGTGCGTGGATCCGCGCAGACCGCCACGAGCATCCGTGCAAATGAAACTCATGATGCGCTGGCTTGCCAGAAACACGATTACTCAAGCCAACAATAAGGACTGCTTAACTCACAGGCTCTTGTAAAAATTTCCTTCTTCGGTGATTTGTGGCCAATCGATTGACTCGCCCTCCTGCGCTGCTTGCTTGTGACTGTTATGCTGCACGTTCGCAGTGAATGTACTTATCCACTCAAGCTACTTAGTACTCAAGCTCAGGCATGTCTGGCCACACGGGTGCATCAAAACCAACTGTTAGGCTGTCGGGAAGTCACAAACGAGGCATGCAGCAGCCACGGGTTCAGTACGTGTCCTGGAACCCCTAAGGATGGAGTCTTACAAGAAGTTGAAGAAGATCGGGTCTGGGTCCCAGGGAGAATGCTACCTTGCTGAGGATACCAAAACTTGTGCGCGAGTAGATAACTGAAGACATCACCTTCGTTGATGTGTGCCGCGCATTGTAACACCTTGTGCCATGCTGCTGCAGTGTACCATCACCTCATATGCCACTATTGAGTGCAAACGGCTCCTATCAAACGATCCGAAATGGATGAACCCCAGAATATGGCGTAAATAGCAGTGAAAATTTGGCATTTGTACACCGCGGAAGCGATACCCTGCATGAATCCCCTTTTCATTGCGTGACTGTCCCGTGCATTTTCAGTAAGTAGGGCTGATTGCTCTTTTCAATTCAGGTAGAATGTGTGTTATCAAAGAAGTCGATCTTGGACCGTTGACGCATCAAGAGAAGCAGGAAGCGTGGAATGAAACACGCATTTTACAAAACTTGGAACCTTACCCTAATGTTATCGACTACATTGATGCCCACCTTGACCCAGGAGGAGAAAGGCTTTCTCTAGTCATTGAGTACGCAGACAATGGAGATCTTGCTACTCAAGTTCTTTGCAGAAAGGCCTTGCTTGATGAACAAAATGACGCCGATGAGGGCGCATGCAGGACACTCTCCAGAAATCAAAGCAGCCGCCGCGAAAGCCCATTTTTCCAGGAAAAGCATATCATGCTGGTGTTTGTACAATGTCTATTCGGGTTACATCACCTACACAAGAACAGCATAATGCACCGAGATATTAAGACTCACAACATCCTTTTATTTAGCAATGGCTTAGTCAAGCTGGGTGACTTCGGGGTTGCCAAGAGTTTCAAACGTACAAAAGTCCGGAAATCTTATGTGGGCTCGCCCCTTTACATGGCTCCTGAAATACATTCCAGCCAGGGTTATACGTACAAGGCAGACATATGGTCGCTTGGATGTGTCCTTCACGAGTTATGCTGCCTGAAACACCCATACACTGGTATGGCTACTTTGTCTTCACTTGCGCGTGTTGCTGGGTAAAGCAGCAAACTGGATGCAACAGTTTGGCATCAGTCTGAGCACACGCCAAGTGCACGCCTGAAACGGCTTACAAAGGCTACTACTTCTGTGTTTGCACGTTAATGCAGGAAATAATGTAATACAACTTGCAATGGAGGTTACCAACGCTCCTCCACCGACTTGTTTGGACGTTCCACCGCGTACTTACGCTGTAGATCTACTGCATCTGATTAATCGCATGCTGCAGAAAGACCCAGAATTACGTCCCAGCACTGCTGAGATGATTCGCATGCCCTTTGTCTACAAGTATTCAGAATTGCTTGCCAGCAGGTTGGGATACCAAGAAACAAGACACTGGAAACACCTTTGCTTCGCGCATTCGCTGAGTGGATTTTACCGCTGGCCTGGCCACCACTAAGTAATATGCGCTGTAATGCTCTACGACTAGGTACAAAGCTCTTGAACACTTCAAAGAAATCCATGAGGAATTCAAGGGGACGCTTCGTGACCTGCCGCCTGCCTCTCCATGCTTAGAAGCACAAAATATGCGCGGGCAAGTAAGTTGGATGCAGCGCTAAGAGAAGGCGTTACAAGACTTTCTGTTACTTGCGTACTCCCTCTCAGGGGTGCACGTAGTTTTGCGCTTGCTAAATACACCGATACTGCCCACCAATGTAGGTACAACTGCTTCTCCTTACCGTGCGCTTTGTGGGTTCCGGACTCCAATCGATCGGATTGGCAATTGAGCTACCATTGACCACATTTGGCATTACCCACACCTCTGAGGAACTCATTTACGCTGCTCTAAATCAAGAGGGCAGTCTAGAAACGGAAGCATAGTTAAGTTGTACCTGCGATGCGGCCAGGACACAGAAGTTAGACCTATGACGGAAGAAGAGTTGTTCGCGTCTGTGGCGGAGGCAGTACCGACTAGCGCAACGCAGCTTGAGTATACTAAGGAGCAAGAAGAGTCACCTAAGGGGCACCAGGCATTCGTAGCAAACCCTCATGGCCTCCAGTATGCAACTAACCGCTCTGTAGGCTTGGATGAAGGAGCAGGCAGTACGGCCTGCGAAGATTTGCCATGGACGTCTCCACCCTCAGTAGAAGCATATGATTTCGGGGCGGCACAGCTAGATGATAAGGAGCTTCTATTTCCAGATAGCCCGCTAAAGCCGACAAAGCCACAATCCAACCAAAGTGCTTTGCTTGGCGACCGTGAACTACATTTTCTGCTAGATGCCTTGTTGCCCGACGGTAACCCCGTCGCCGGAGACAGCGCCAGCTCCCCGAGAAAAGGTTCAAGTCAGATGGGCAGTGCTACAGGGAACGTCCCTCCTATCCAAAAGATCTGGTCACTGAACGACACGGCTCCACACGTGCAGCCAAATTATGCAAGCCATCTGCATGCTCTAGACAACAGGCAGCGCGGTACTCGTGAGGCCCATATTACGCAATCTAGCAGCAGAGTTGCAAGCCCACATCCTCCTGGAGCTCCTCCACGAAGAATATCAGATGAAGGAATATGTATACCGACTACGCAGAACCAGCAACCCATACACTCATCTGAAGCCACCTCAGTCAATGCGTGTGCGTCTACTTCCGCTCCTTGGGAAATTACCGGCCAGTCGAAGGCTAAATGTTTGTGCGAAAAGCTATGTTGTAGAGTTGGCTCAGACAGAAAATGCTGTATGCGTAGAGAAAAAGCAGCAGAAGCTGGGCTGCAGTCTGCTGTGTGCTCGGATATAGACGCCGGTGCCGGAGCAGTTCGACCGAGGTACAGTAAACTCTTCAGAATGCCTTGCTGTGGGCGACCTAAGGTATGACCTCATTCGCTCTCAGCCTTACTATCAGGTCGAATATCCACTTAGAACTTCTTTATTTACGAATTAAACCACGTGATTCAAGGTGCGTCACAAGAACGTGGGGTAGCTTGTGCAAAACCAGCCTCTCGCTAGTGGGATTTGTTAGTTCGTTCCCCTTCGTCAGCAAGCCCTTTATACGGTGGCTAGTCAACTTGGGCATGCGAGTTCGTCTTGCTGTTGTGGCAACTCCATTCTCAACTCCAGAAGAGCAAACGTGTGCAGGCTGCGGATCCATTTATTCGTAGGCAGGAATACACTTCAGCCAGTCATGTGATGCAGCATAGATTGCTACAGCAGATAAAGCTTTTTGACAGTGTGTTTGCAAATGAATTAAACAGCAACGTATCGCGCGTCTTTCTACAACGCGCTGAATTGGTGCAGTGCCCGGTCCCAAAGTTTCAACTTGAATAAGCAGCAGGAAGGTCGAGTCTCATTTAGAAACGCGACAGTTTTCGTCTCAGCAACTAGCCAGCTCATCTTGCTGTTGAAACGCAAGTGGCGCCCACCCACATCTGGGCAGCAAGCGGCAGAAAGTGGGCACACACTGTGCAGTTATGAAGCAGGAAATCCGCTCTGTTCCAACTCCCACCAGTGCTTGCAAGCTGGACTTGCAAAACAATACACGGCACACCGAAGATTCAGTGGTGAGTACAAGCAAGGCAACAGTTGAAACCCTGGTTGCGGCCACTTCGAATAAAAATGACGGCGACAAAAAGCCACTTCCTAAAGGTGTCTTAATCCCTTCCAACAAAATTAAGCCTCGATGGCCGACACAGGATGCGAATCATCTGTACGTCTGGACGGAGGGCTACCTGACGAAGACCTCAACCTCCCAGCGGGCTCACTGGTTCTTTTCTGTTCACCAACTTGAGAATCCCCCTGTCCATGTAGCTCGGTGGCACACGAGCCGCGCGGCGAATTGGACCCAGAACGTGAATTCGGGCGTGTGTGAGACTCATGAGTATCCCTAGAATCGGCCGTGCCTCCCTTGTCGCTACGCACTGAAGGACATCGCTCTCCGTCAGAATGAGCATTCCCACGAGACTCTTCTCGCGAGCCTGGGCCATCCCGTTGGCGTCTCGATGACGATTCATGCTCAGCATGCGATGTCTCACGTCTCGGAGACCGTGAACGATTTCTCCTTTCAGAGTAACTGCGACTTCTCCTGCGGAAGTCGAGCAAACATATCTGTTAACACGAGTAGCTCTAGAGTCCCATAGAATCCCTTCCTAAACTGCAACGTCCCGCAAACTGCACTGAGCAAGGCAGACACCTGCAAAGTGTTAATGGTATGACAGTGAGGGCTCACCGACCAACACGCTCGTATTCCTCCTCCCCAGCAGACCCCTGAAACAAATCCAGAAGCTCAGGAAACATAGGACTGTCAACTCAGTGATGCATGCGCAACCTTTTCTGATGCTACAGCCAGCAAGGGATTCTAAGGAAACTATTAAACAAGCCGCTAGCGTGGCCAACGTCTCACGTAATCGCGTTCAACGCGGATCTGTGCACGGTGAAAAATGTTGCAAAATTCGCTCCTGTCTAAGCGCTTGATCGCGTATTCCATTTCCTCCCGAGTGGGATACTCCACAATACCAACCTGAGCACCACATTAGACACTGAACTTTTAGTCGATTATCTAGGCGCCACACAAAATATCCAAACGGTACTTGAAAACGCCGACTTTGAAATACTCCAACGGCGTCATGCATTATTTACAAAAATCATGTTGCCACGCCGAAGTAGGCGTACCCCGAAGGCAGCATGCAACGGTTAACAAAATTCATGCTGCCCCATAGTCCACTTCAGGATAAAGCTCCGTTCCCGAGAAAAAGCCAATATAGTGCCAGACCCATCCCTCTGAAAGAATAGAATTCCAGCCAAGAAAAGGAGCTCCCACGGCCCACGTCCCGGGCGCTTGGATCACATACGGACCCTTGCAAACCAACTCGCCACAGCCACCTGGGTCAAGCTTTTCAACAGCATCGCGAATCCAGAACAACTTCAAATATGTCTCCCTGAACCCTACACCCCCCACATATCGGATATCCCTGCAACGTTCCTCTAATATGTCCGTAGCCCAGCCGCTTGTGGCATGTTTCGTTGGTCAATAGGAATATCTCAACACCAAAAGTCTCCACCGGCACAGACAGCTCCAGTACTGATACTCGCTTTCGTACTCAGCAAGGAACGACTGTCACACAGCATGCACGATGCGCCTCAGGCACCATAGTGCTTGAAAACTCGAGCCGAGTCCCACTGCCAGAAACATAACCGGAAAAGTCAGTATGCACGACAACATACAGTCCCTGCCCCTTAGCCTTACCCTGTTCTCCACGCTTGCAAAACCAACATCTCCAGCCTTGCGCATATGGTCCTTCAAGTCTTGCCAGCTTGCAGTTGGAGGAAGGCCATGGACGCGGACGCGGAATGCTGATCTGCAGATAAAAGCAGCGCATTTGCAGTTTCACAGTGCGTTCTGGCCGTGCAGCCATATGAGGCCTTGACCAAATCCCGAAAAACGCCACAACTGCACTGCTATTGCCAACGGAAAACTTCGCCAGTCACGCCCCTACACTTCACCAATATGGAGATGTCTGCTGTTTGTCTGTTTGTCACACCGAAACATGGCTTCCCTTCGAACAGACACCAGGAGTATCTGCAAGTTCAAGTGATGCTAAATCAGGGGATTCACGTCTTAGAACGCGACATACCGTCTTGGAGGTCCATAGGATCCGCCATCGCCGCCTCCACGACCGCCACGGCGCTCGCCACCGCGTTCAACGCGTAGGCACATATCGCCATAACGCATCCCATCTCGCCGCTCGATTGCATCATCCACTGAGCTGGGTATGCATAGACGCACACAAAGCCGCAGTTGGAAACTGAGTAATCTCACCTAAAGCCAAGGACTAGTCATTCTGGGGGCATGGAAGAAAAGTGAATGAATACCTCAAGCCGATTCTCCACTTACTACTTGTCATCGAAAACAACGAACGCAAATGACGTATCATTCTTCCGGCTTCTCTTCACCTCGATATCACGAATTCGCCCGAACTGTCAAACGTACACACGACATACAAAAACATTCGTCTGCAGGGCAATTGTTCCTTCGTGCACTTACGCCAAATCCAGAGAACCCTATTTGTCGCTTGCCTTGTAGAATAGGTCGTCCACTTCGCGCTCTGTGACGTCGTAGGGCAAGTTGCCTACATAGAGGCGCTCCGAAGAGTAATGCTGTCTGCTCATTATACTGCGCGTAAAACCCACCAAAAACAAACAAGCCTGCTTCAAGACCATCTTCGCAGAATAGGTGATGCAAAGCTCTGCGCTGGGGTCCGCTCTGTGCTTTCCCGGGGGAACGTGCTGCTATGTAGCAATTGCGGAGATTATCCTGCCTGAACAGCTATTCTGAGAGTTAAAACATCTATTAATAAACTAAACGGCGAGGGACTGCCACGCACCTAACTTCAATGCTAGCAGGCTGCAGCTTGCGGCGTATATCGGTGAGAGGTTGACATGGATAAGCCTCTCGCCGAAGTTCAAAGCAATGTGTTTTGCTACAAACCTTTCGTTTTCGGGTGTGGAGTTCCAGACAAATTTAAGGTTGAACTCTTTCCTAGGCAGGGGGTACTCCGTGAGAACAAAACCTGGGCCACTCCAGCCCCGCAGAGGACGAGTGGGCTACATACTAGGGGGTTCGAAGGATTAGCCCAGGTCCGTTGGTTCCAAATATTACATATATTCATGGCTCAAGACACATTTGCTCATGAATGAATTGTATGAAGAGTGGCCACATTCCTTGTTGCAAACATGATAGTCAATCGTTTGTGCTTTAGGGTCACCGGTGAAGCCGCCCACCGGGTGCAGCTTGTTGCTAGGACGTCTCCTCCACTACAAAGCCTTATTAATGGAAATGATCAAGCAGAATATGCGTCAAAGCTCTGCTCTCGTAGAGGTCTACTTCGCGTTCGAGTGCAAAGCCCAGCTTTGGCAATGGCGGGTCGGACAACGTACAGTTATTAACTCTAACGCCTAGTGGCCCAGCACTTGGGGGCGGATTACCAAGATAAACCTCCATGTGCCACAGTTTATGTTCCTTAGTTTGAAAGCTTCTATGATCACTTTCTGGAGAGTAGGATCCCGCTGCTTCCAAGCTACGGAAAGTCTCTCTGCTTGACCAGTCAGGAGGCACGGTATTTGGTAGAAGTTCGTCTCCACTAGGGTCACCTTACCTTGGTCCATGAGGCTTCTAGCCAGATAATTTCCCTGCGGTGCTTGGCGGCTCAAAACTATGGTACAACGGCAAGACAGAGGGCAACGCCCTTGGAACGAGAACCCTCGGCCAATAGCCGACGGTTCTCCTGAGCTACTGTAGAGTCAAAAATACTTGGAACTTTCCAAAAAGCAACGGGTCTTCCAGTACACAGGCGGCCTGCGCACGACAGACCAAGGGCCTGTGGCTGGGGAGACAAAGCCCGCCAATATGAGCTGCAGCACGCCTACAGGTAGTATTGCGACGGAAACCCGCGTTGCAAGCACTTCCAAACCACCTTTTCTGCATGCAAGAATACATCAGGTAGTTGTTGAACACTTATTTGGCCCTTAGTAGCCAACCAGCTTCCAAATAGAAGCGAATGCGCCAACTTCGGACCATTGTACATGTTGATGTCAGTAGTCTGCTGGGCTGCGTTCCTTCTTAATTGAAGCCGGGTTGACGTATCCACAAAGGTTCCCTTCATACGGGTTGAAGTAGGAAAGGTGGACGGGAAAGTATCCGTATGAATACCTAGTACGGGAGGTTTTTTCGGTTACTGGCTATGCATGCCTTTCCACTGTTGTCCTCCGGTAAGGGACCCTTGTCGTTGCCAGAGGAGTGCCGCATCTCTCTTGGTGTGCATAAGGGCTGTATAACCTCAATGGAATACCACATTGTACCACGAACATTGTGATCATATGGAATCGTCAATCCCCGCGTAGCCATGAATGTAGTCCTTGATCGTATCAAAGGACTATCGTGAGCTGCGAAAAGCAAAATACTTATAAGAAAAGTGTCCGTAAAAAGCAGCTGACCTCCTTCCCCAGACCTTAGGCAACCATAGCGCTGCCGCTCGGCTGCCTAAGCACGGGGAGTTGGGGCAGCCCGGCATATGTTGCAGCACACCCCGCTGCAACTCGTGCTGCACAGCAGCCCCAAATCTAGGCACATCCAAGCCCCCTTTTGCTGCATGTATTAACTCAATAGGCAATTGTTTAACACATCCTTCTGCGCTGGTAGTTAGTCTTCGCAACAGTCTGTGTACACGTCTAAAGCGCACGACTGAACGTCCCAACAGTTGGGCGGTGCACGGTGTGCACGGCTCAACTGCACGTAAGGCATGCTACAATGAACGTTTGCTCACACTGTGTGCTTTACGAAACCTTACGAGCTGACAGTTTCGTACGCAGGCTACCCCTTAATATTAGCGGGCACGTTACGTACGTGTATTTTCATAGCAAAACCCGACTAAGCACTAGTAGCGGGGATGAGCACCGTTCTGAACTGGCATATACAGCTTTTGTCTTAACAAACGCGGCATACTTTTTGTATGCTTCGCGGCTCTACTTGTGCAAGCATGGCGTTGAGGAGCGATATCACTGCTAAATAAGTGGCCACGTGCTGCGATACGAGCAGTTAGTTAAAGCGCTTGGCATCCCAGCACCTGCATATGACGGTGCGGATGGTGGAGGGAGGAGGTGGAAGTTGATGTACGTGTAGTCGGCAACAAGATCTTTCAGTGATGCAGCGGCAGAGTCAAACGCATCCTTTTCCAAATACTGAGTATAATGATGAATGTGAGCCTGCAGATACGGAACTGTCAGTCGGATCCTCTACCTATCCAGAGCCCTGCTCACTTCGCAGATACTTCTAATGGACAGAATCACTTCGAAGCCTACTAGAGCTCACCTCCCTGGAATACAATTTCAGAAACCTGCCCAAGACGCGACTAAAGTGATGCCGAATCTCGCAAGAATTCAACAAGCTAAGCAGGGACATCTGCTGTGGATGAATGCACCATAGCAAACGTAGCATCGCATCCTCCAGTGGAATTTGGTTTTATGCATTGTCTAACTTTTAGAAACTGCAAATTTACGTCCGTGTAAGCGCGCTACCAAATCCCTGCCCGCTTCCTGCTAGCTGGAGGCATCGGAATAAGCGGCTACAGCTCACCTGGCCAGGTGGTGGAGTCGAGCATATCCCAAGCCTGGTGGAGCCTCTACAAAATGAGGGGAACCGAAGGTACCTCTTTACCCTGCAGGCAAGAGGAATGCCTATATGACAGTTACATACTGAAAAAATCGTCTAGAAAATGGCTGCTTGCAGGTGTTCAGGAGAACCAGATACCTGTCAGCAAGCTGGACAATATCACCCATTATGCACTGGCCTCTAAATAAAGCTGCCCAGGTCAAGCACCTGAGGACACGGTCCAAATGTTGCAATCTGTTGCAGTGGCCAGGAATGCCCAGACAAGTGAGCACCTCATGGTGCAATACGCCAGATCACATATTCATCTTTATGGGACAAGACTGCAATGAAAACGAAGGCTCGGTAGTTCTGTGTTAAGTTGTTTTACGTGCTGGCTTTTGGACGAATGTCCAGTAGTTGATGGCCAGGAGATAGAACATCAAGCAGCATATCTACGCATCGTGAAGCCGGTTGACTGTTTATACGCTCGTAAGGCATATTCCGTTTGCCGCAACGCTGTACTTGACTCGAGGTTCCTTGCTGTTGACGCCGGTTGGATTCCAAAGGGGACAATGCACTAACCAGGAAGTGGAGGCCCTTGAACGGCACCAGATTGCTACTAATGTCCAATAAGTCCATGTCCAATGGGCCACTGAACCTCACGGAGCTGAGACAATGCCCATCAGAAATGTAGCGAGACACACTCTTTTCCTAGCAGCTTTCTATATCCGTCGTTGGCAGCCGAGGATCGCTGCATGGGCTGTTTAATGAGGCATCTGGCATCTCAAGATGAGAGACGGCCAGCGACGCTCTAGCCAACGGACCTTGTCAGATGCGCCAGCATTTGAGCCGCCACTGCATTTGCATGCGCGAATGGCACGGCTGCATTCACGTGCTGTATTCCCGGGAGTTCCTGAACCACAGTCCCACAATGGCACAAAACCTCCGTAGATGTAGAGACAAAAAGCCAACCAGCCTCTCTAGTACCTTAAATGGATCCTCTACTGTTCACAGAGATGATACCGGTCGCAAAATGGCACCAATGCGTTCCTGCTTTCGAAAGAGTAGGACTGACAATCGCCAACAATGGCCAGGTAGCTCCTTCTCCGGAGATTTCCTCACTTGCGTCAGTGAGTCGTTGCAGAGAGGCAAAACACATGTAGCGAATTGGCGGAGCTTTTCAAGAGCCAGTGCTGCGTTGTAAGGCGAAGTGACAACGTCATCTGTTTCCCCAGGACTGACTGCGCAGACGAGGCGTGCGAGCTGCGGGTGCAGGTCAGCCATCACTGAGCACAAAGAACTCTGCACATGATCGTTCACACATGCAGCGCATGTTGTCAGAGTCGTGAGAGTCGACGCGCCCTGGGAAGGAGAGCCGCTGCAAAAGACGCACTTTAAGTACGTACTTTCAAGGCATTTACTGCCAAGCCCTGATCCAGTCCCTCCACCGAGGGAGTGAAGAAATAGAAACGCCTGCAGGAAGTCGCTCCAGCGATACAAGATGGTCTCAGTGAGTTGCAAAACGACGAAAGTCTCTTGTCAGCGCGGCCAAGGACACACTATCCATAACAAGTGCATCATAGCAGCATCTCTTCGTTTCCTGCACTGGGTAGCCTGATCAATGACGAAGACAATATTTCACTGGTTGGTTCAGCTTTCTCGACCTTATCCTTGAGTAACACTCACCTGTGGTGAGTCACAGTCCTCCAGAGCCTTTGACACTGTATCAGCGATTGATGAACAATGGAGTTGCCCATATACCTCGTGGCCGTGAGCCCTGTGAAGAGCGTGGCGTACACATCCCGAATATTCCACCTCTTTTCTCATGCCTGTGGCGGTTCTGTGCTTGCCAACGGTGAAGACTGTATCCTTGCATCCAGTGTAATGCATCTCCCACTCGAAATGATATTCACAGTTGACGCCGCGCTATCTCTGTGAGATGTACCAGTTGTTCCCGGCTCCCGATACGTCCGTGATTAGGAGCGTGTCATCAAAAAGGGAGCTCAATGGGCCACGAAGAAGACGATTTACAACACCCTCTTCCATATCGATTAAGATGGCCTGCGCAGTCGAAGGGTTTTGAATATTTGAAAACTTGTGACATTCAAGCAGGGCCGGCGCTAGACTGCCGCTGTGCAAAAGCAGAGAACTCAAAGCTATGGAATCCATCCTGCCTTCTTCTGCTCACCCTTGCCTTAAGATATTCGGCCGAAACGTCACACGCCCTCAGCCGACTGCACAATGCAGGCAAATACCGAGGCAGTTCAATATCCGTCGGACGGGCATCTAGAGAATCATTCAACTTTAACAGGAGTAATCAACATGGCCTAGGATACCTATTGGTGTGAAGCCTAAAAATTGAAGAGATTCCTTCCTCAAAAGCGCTTGCATGCATCGCAGCCGCTGTTACTCCTTCTGCAGGTAAAGTGGTGGTGAGATTTGATCGGGATAAACCGTGCTCCTTCAGGAGCACCTCCCAAAGTTGACTCCCAATCTGATTTCCACATTGCCCAATTTGGAATGTGATAACTTCTCGTGGCATCGCACCGACGTTGCGTGCACTGTTGCTTCGGTTATCACCAAACGCATTCAAAGGACAAGTACTTGCGATATACGAGATAGCGTCCACCAGCTTCCCACAAAAATGCTCATTCGATCAGACACAATATTCGAGAAGAGAACAGGGTCCTGTGAGACAGTACTTCTTGGCGCTTTACCACTAACTGCTTCAACGTTTCTCGCTGGTTTGGAATTTTAGTGCCAGCAGTCTCGCCTCAAGAGTCTTCGACAGCATAGCAAAGACACAGCTCCTGCGGCAATGACTCCATGCACAGTCACCCTGAGATATAACGAGAATGCTTGATTCCTAGTGTCGTTCTCCAAAATAGTGCAGTCGGTGTACGTATCGGCGCAGCCTCACACAACATGGGGGAGACATGCAGCCCAGGTGAAGGGAAGGAGACCCCTTTTCAATATCTTCACCTCCTAAATTTACATCTAACTCAAACAAAATTTAACAAAGATGCAGAAAACTGACAGCTACAACTCGAGCAGCTGGCCCAAGGATATCTCGGCCCCACACGATCCAGCGCGGGACCACTACGGCTCCTCTTGCATCCATACCATGGCTTCGATAGAAATAAAACGTCATTACGGCGCATATATGTGCTTCATACTTTTCTCTCTGGTGAAGAATTATTTAAATACCGGAGATAACCTAAGGGCTGGTCTGGCACCGTGCCGCCGACCGAAAGCGGCCTCTGTACACCTGCACTTCCCGGCGGGAAAATGAACTTGAACCGTAGACGAAGTAACTTTTGCGTGCGTTTCCTTCCATATGAAATATGCGAATGCCGGCCAGAAAACCGTGAGACGTTTGTTGCGTCCCGTTGCCCGTGCAAGCTAATCGCTGGTCGGCAAAGCAGTTTTAACCAGTTGGTTTTGCAGAAATGTCATCATCACCATAGAGCCAGTGATATAAGAGCAAGCATTGCTACACTAGGGTTCGCAAGCACTAAAAGCATTGACGTGTCGCTAACCCGAGTAGTCTTTGCGTAATAACTGGCTGGACTGCTAAATATAGTTGCCCGGCATGGCAAGGAGAAGCCTCGAAAGAATGGCTCTCTTTTTGACTCTTCCTTCAATTACTATATGCCTTGGTGCTGCTGCGAGTCCATATTTCATTGACGTGGTCTGTCGCAGTGCTCTGAACCGTAGACGAATATTCAGACTCACATTGGCTCCCTTCTTTATCAGGACGGTCTTTGATGTAGGCCTTTGGAGCTTCGTTGAGTTCTAGAGGCGCTAGTGAATGTGCGACAGTGGTGTCAACAAAACACACAGTGCACTGGATTCAGGCGAATGGACTTTAATGCAGCTGCCAGGTACTGGACAGTGAATGCAAACGCCCACAATGAATGTTTCGCACGGTTCAATTACATTTACTCGCCAGTTTCATCTGACAAAGGTACTTACCCATGCATTGAGGCGCACGCTGCATGTGACTTATAATGCTCCAACTAGCACAAGCCAAAGCGCGTTTAACTTGAAGGAAAGGTAAAACTAATGAACGCCGCTAAATACAGCCTTCAAAAGCAAACTCCCCTGATGACTGTATCAAGCATTGATATGGGCGCAACCGTACAGTGACAAATGCGCCTTGGCTAGGAGCGCGATAGTCTAGCAATTGCTTCGTTATTACTGGTAGCGCTCAGCAGTCAAAGGGACGGTAGACACCCAAACTTGGATGCTCTGAGGTGACGAGAAACGGAGCGTTCGCCCACAGCTTTTCAAGAAAAGCAAAAATGGGCAGGATAAGTCCTATTATTCTAACTCGATGCCTTTTACAGTATGGCACTACGGCCATCACTCGTCAAGCTGAGCCACAAGTGCTGCTCCACGCTTTGTCCATAAGGCTTCCGAGTCTTCCTCTTGAATTGGCAGAGGGACTGAAATTATAAAGTTCGAGGAAGGACCTGGAACAGGAAAGGCCAATAGACACGCCAAACCGAAACATATTAAACAGTTGATTCCAATGCTGGCAAGCTTGGAAGGCTGACTGTCCAAGGCCGACTGTCCAAAACTCTGCGCACCAGAATTATTTTGCGTTCCGACTCTGCTAGATGTGCAGTATAGCGGGCATTCGTATGCTCTTTCTGGGCGAGCTATTTCCTGAAGAGGGGTCGGTTGAAGACGCAGGAGTGGCAGCGGAGAAAAAACTTCCCAGTAGTCTTGTTCTACAAGAGTCTGAGGTTTGCCAGGCACCAAACGGCTATACAAACCAGTTGAATCTTAGGCAGGGAAGCAGAATGGGGCAGGCATTATGGAGGGAGAACTCTTTAAAGCTGTCGTTTTCCATAGCGTGCTCATGCGGCCTCCTGGCTTTTTCCTCTCCCGGTGCTAGCGTAGTTAGTGCTTCCTAGCGTGCATTACTGTGTTCCTGCCGCCTTCTAGTCAATCAGCACGAAAGGAAGAGGCCATTGCACGCACACCAGGTGCAATTTGCGCCATTATGTGAATACGCTAGTTGAGGCGCGAGACCAGTAGATAGGGCGCTGTTTAAATGTTTGTCGTGCACAATGGAGTAGCTGCGGTTCAAAGTAGGTTCGTTTTTCTACGAGAAGCTTCACCTTTTCCTCTGAAGACCAGCTAGCCCCGTGCAAGAAGAGGCCTGATACGTTATGTGCGAAACCGCGATCTGATTCAGTTTCCTTTTCCTGGCCCTTCACAGACGTTGTGGATGATGCATTGCTCTCTTCATCGTTGAGAACGTGGAAAGTAAACCCTACAGAATCAATTTTCAGGCGCTGACGTCTCGCATACTGTTGTAGCATGGCTATGCAAACACTTCGAGGACTGAAACAGCCGGGGAGCCAGAATGGTTGTGGAGGCTGTCCCCGCAGCCACAATGCCATGAAATCCACACGACGTCTTAGATTAGCCATCCAAGCAGCCAGTCCAAACATCATCGGGTAGCTTGCTGCTGCCACTGCGCGTGGCACACGGTTTTGCCTCAGGCATTGGTATATCTCTTCAACTTCCGGTGTGTATTCCATGATCCCGTCAGCAGCATCCTAAATGCAAAGGAGCCACTCAGTCCGTTGAAAACATTCGCCGTTTAGAAACCTACAACTTGAATCAGCGGCCATGCTATTCTAGACAGGCTGTCCACAGGCGGCAATCACTAAACGCATGATATCGGCCCTCGTAGAGGAAGTCACCTGAACAATCTGGAGACTCTTCCGCGTAATGGTGATTAGTGCATTGTAACGCGCCAATTCTTGGAGTAATGCCGCATCCAACGCATCCTCATAAGGATTTATCCTCGAAGCGATCACCTCTTCCACATTGAACAACGGAGGCAGCTGGGCCATCATTGATACAGCTCGCTCCGTTAACTCGCTGTTGTTTGCTGCTCCAGAGGCAGTAGACCCCGAACTGGGCGTTGCAACCTGCTGCTGCTGAACGCGCATCAGCAGCTGTTGCATTCCTGAAGACTCAGCTGTTGCCACGGCGACTGCAGCGTTGGCTTGTAAACCAAAAAGCTGCGGCGCAAAGCATGATTATCCTTAATGTAGATGTAAGCTTACATATGTAAGTCCATGCTGCCTTCAAGCTAGAGAATTTTCACTTTCATTGGCGCTATCTTTCCAATAGTCTCTTGACAGAAAGCGTGTTGTGCTGAGAACCTTAGTGTATGAATCAACTGATAGAAACGAAGCCTCCGCAACTTCTTCAGTAACGCAGACTCACTTCGGGTTCCTCTTCTGTTGGAAGGGTCCTGATGTACGCAAGAGTTTCGGCGCACGTAAAGCTGGGTGAAGGGGGTATGAGTGCTCCAAAGAGCGACTGGCCGGAGTCTCGTTTTAAACTTTCCTCTGTAAGCCCTTCTCGGCATAAATGGTAGAGAAGCCTCCTACGAAACATTCACGACACTTCTACAAAGGTGAGAATTACCGTCGAACGAGAAGGGAGAACATTAAGCTCGCGTTTTGGTATGGGCTGTACCATACCGGTCCCACTCGTCGGTCACTCTACCGCCGTAATTGACTTCTGAAACAAGATGCTGTAAGAGGCTCCAAGGCAAAGGTTGCAGGCTATCAGGTGGCACCGCAGCTTGCAACTGCTGTAATGAAATTGCCAAATCACTAAAAGAGAACTCGACGGGGTTAACCCAACCCAGTGGACCGAAACGGCGGCGGCCGAGTAGAAGCGCGTGAAGTAGGCAAATTCGATAGACCACTGGCCTCAAAGTATTTGCTCTTGGGTGCGTATCCTACGGGTGGGCAGCACAGTGTCGAAATGCGCATTTACAAAAACAAGCACACCTGAAGTGCAGTTTTGCAATGGGGAATGCTGTGTAGTGTGTTATTTTAATGGCGTATCAGTGGATATCAAGACGAAATTCGCTAGAATGAGAAGGTCTCGGTATGGCGAAACCCTTAAAGAAAGTTCGGTGCTGGTGGGAATAAAATGCTGCCTACTAGCCATGTGGGGGAAGCTTCGCTGTAGATGCGGAGCAAGTTCTGCCGCAAACCTTGAGGAGATTCATAGGCCAATTTCGAACTTTTCTGAAGGAAAGTAGAACAAACAGAAAGATCACACCTATGTGGAGAGGAACAAGATTCGAGGTGTTAATAGTTTTGCTTATCTAGTTGAAGCTTTATGAGCTGGCTGAAGGTAGAGACCCGCGCGCTTGTGCGCAGGCAGACAAGCACGCACACAAGGATGCGTGCATGGGAAGGCCGGAGAACGCGCGCACAAGGAGGATGGCGCTGGGGAAGTCATCACAGGGAACAGTTGTCAGGATAAGCCGAAAATCCTTGTGGAGAGTCTGCATTGCCAAGTCAGAGACTATGACACTTAGCTGCTTCAAGAAGCTTAGCCCAAGGTGGCAATTTTGGAGGAGCACCCACTGACCATTCTCCGCGCCGCTGCTGATCGCTGCAGGAAAACGCCCACATTTGTTAAAAAGGAGGCTTGCTATCTCCACAGCAACTCACGGCAGACTAGGGGAAGCAACACCATTTATAAAAAGACTTTGCTAGGAAGATCATGAACAGCAGCCAGCGGCCTCACGTAAGGCTAAACAGCACAGAAAGCCTTCTCAACCTTTTTGCAATTTTGCTGCACTCCAAAATAGGGGGAATAATGTAGTCTCACCGGAGACTGCTTTTGGACCTTGTCCCTTGCCCATGGCCACGGAAACGAACTTTTTGCTCATATGTGTTGCTTCAGCATGTTGCAGAAGGGCTGCTTGGGGGTCTGCACCTGGCCCAAGTATAATGAGGAGGGGGGTTTTTGACCCAGCTGATTCTAGAGCTTCTCCAAGACCCAGTGGGGCAACTTCCCCCAAAACTGTGCCCAGCTCAGCCTCTGCAACCTGCTGTAGGCAACTTCGAAGGCATTCGGGCCTTATACACTGAACTAAAAGAGTCTGCTGCAGCAGTGATAACCGCTCGTTCCAGCAATCAGGCCACTCGCCCGCCAAAGGGTTCTCCTCGTAGAGCGCTGCTTCCCAATCACCACATCCCTCCAAAACGGAAGACACAAGGGAGTTGAATGGCTCTCCGAGACGGCGAAGGCCCTCAAGCTTTTCACGGGAGGTTGTTGATAACCATGAAGTGTCTACCGCTATCGGTGCTGCTGAAGGGGACTCTTGGCTTTTCTGTACCCTCTGAGTCTCAATATAGGGCAGAACCAATGGTGCTTGCAACTGCTGCAGTTCTTCGTGCGATGCGGCCCCTCTCAGCTGGAGAGATTGCAACGCAAGGAGAACCGATAGTAAGGGCTTATGGGTTTCGAACAGGCAAGGGTTAATGCTACGATATACTCTCCTCAACGTCGCCTCAACTAAATCAGATGTGTAAAGAGAAGCATCTTGCTGCCGTGCGCCGGCATTAGGTCTCCCTAGGACTTCCTGAGTACCGCGGAAATCAGTGCACATCAAGCGTTGCTAGGGCAACATAACTAACTAGCTAAAAGGTATAGGGTATGGACGCACAGGAACACTATTCAAAACATCCTTCGGGACCGGTCGATCGTGCTGCTTCTGGCCTGTGGCGCACCAAAACGGCGTCGACAAAACACTGTTGGAAGATCTGAACGCTGAAGAGATACATGGGATGAGCGCTTTCAAGCTGCTGTAATACTTCGAAAAGGCTGGCTGCCCGTCGAGCAACGGGAGTATAGAGCGATAGAGTGGCATCGGCAGCAGCCTGAGCTTTCTGCTGCTCGTGAAGTCTTTCACTGCAGCTTTCGGAGACGGCCTTTGCATGGCGGAGCGTGCTGAGTAACTCCAAGTCATCTAGGACGCTCTCCTGTACGCATGCGTCCCTTCAATCATATGGTATTACAACAGGATTGAATGGTCCTTCACCTGCTGTGCCTCTTGTTTCCAAGTAGTTAGATTACTATGGGCAGCAGCTTTAAAGATAGGATGGAGCGTGGGGCTGCCGCTCTGTGCTGCTTCGAACGTGAATATGCTGCGTTGTGACCAGCGTTATGACCAAGGGTTCCAAGGCGTCGGCAACCTGACTCGGGTGGAAAACTGCTGTGCGTACACGCCGCATCAGAAATTAGCCTCACTTTCGCGTTGCTTAGGGCCTCAAGCATGCGCTGCTCCGCAGATACCAGCTGTGCACGTGTTTCCGCACCCTCATGCACAAGACGCAAACAAGTTGCATGAATTTCTGGGGCCGCAGCTTGAAGGGCAAGCCGCAGAAGTCGTTGCTCTAGACCTTTGCATCCGACAGAAAAGTCAATGAGAGTAAGCCTAGAGCAGACTTCCGGAGGAAAATGTGGCGCATTCAGTGGAGTTTTCAACAACAGGCGAAATTCGGGGTGCACCTCCACGAGCGCACTGCCTAGAGCAACAGTGAAAGAAGCGCCCTCCTCCACTTCAGCGTGGGCACCCTCTAGAACATTCGACGCCCGAAGGGATGATGGAATATTCCGCGGTCGTCTCCACTCCAGTAAGGTGTTCAGTGCAGGATCCAGATGCTCAGAGAAGCACTCTAGAATCACTATAGCACCGCACTGCATGAGAAGCTGTAGTGACCTCAGAAGATTGGGCTCTTCAGCCCGCAGCACCTGAGTAGAGAGGGAAGATTTCAAGTTGCAAATTACACGCTTAAAGTTGGCCCGCGTGTATTGTGCACTTAGTGGACTTGCCTTTCGGAATCTGCTGCCCTTTTACATCAGTAAACATACCTTCATCTCAGGAAAAGTGTAGGCTAACCAATTTGCCGCTTGCTGGTGTGGATCGATTAGCATAGGGCAGCACTGCGCGTTAAGTGTTATGGCCGCATTTTCTATTGAGAGCTCGTCGTCGGGCAGACCTTGCATAAGCCATTGTTGCACCTCCTGGGGACTGGTGAGTGCATCTTGCAGGGAATAATCAGGCGTGCTTTGCAGACCGAACTTTTGCAATGCCTGTTGCCATGCTGTGAGGCATCTGACTCTATATGAAGGCCGGAAAATGCCGCCGAATTCTATGAAGGCTGCGCTCAAGGTTGCGTCTCCCGTGATTCGTGCCACTTTACCCTGCTCAAGAAGGGCGCAATATGCGTGCTTATGTTCCAGTGGAACCTGGGTCTGGTGGTTGATAGTCCACCCTAGATAAGGATAGAAAAGGATCTATTCTACAGGGTGAAGGGACAGTGCATGCATCTCTTCCGTGTGGATTGAGATAAGCATCTGCGTGGGTTGTTGTGCAGAGGAATGAAATGTTTTAGAGGACTGCACGATAGCCCAAGATATTCCTTACTTTCAGGAGTTCGTGGCTCTGGTTCCATCGAACGCGCTCACCCCCTAGGCTGGCAATGAGTTTCTCAGCCACAGACAAACGTCTCTCACAAGTCTGTGCCTCTTGCTGAAGTGATTCGGACCTTTGGAGAGCTTGTTGATACTGCTGGGACAGATGTGCGATCAGAGTTTCAAGCTGCAGCAGTTCCTCCTTCTTATCGCGCAGCACTGCCTCAGCGGCGTGCAGTTCACTCTGCGCCTGCTGAAGCGCCGCACGGCGAGGTCGCACTGCATTGTTTGCCCTGTCGTAAGCAATTAATGCTTTCACCCAGAGGCAGAGACTTGTTGCTGCGACTGAAGCTTTGTTGACGATTTCTGGGTCAAAATCCGCATCTTTATCGTATGGAGCAATGGCAGCCATGACATTTGGGGCTATAGTATCTCTATCAAAGTTTAGGAGGCGCTGAAGGAAGCGGCTGCTGCCGAGCAAGTGTTTTTTTCCTGTCTGCCAGTAGTCTGCTTGACGGGGTTGCGAAGGTGAAGCCTGAACGAAGATTGGCGGGACTCCAAATAGCTTGCAGAGAGCCTCCATTACCTTTACCACACCGGATGGGGGTGCCTTCATACTCTTAAGCTCAGTGATATCTGCTTTGCTTAGCTTCTTAAGGGCTTCTTCGGCCGCTAGCAGTGCAGGCATGGCTTCAGCTAGGTGGTCTTGGCACTCGCGTTCGACTACTGCAGCAGCATCAGCCTGAATCTTGCACTCTCGTTCTTCGGCTTCCACGAGACTCTGACAGGTACAACGACAGACCGCACACACACAGGGCGTTTTATGCCGTTCAACAACTAGGAATATCGGCTTTCCTCTTCAGTATGGAGTGTTTAGTTGTCAAACTCGGCAGCATATTTTAAACCCAAATAGCATTCTTCCCGTTGCGCGGCAGTCAGAAAGAACAACGACATCCAAATGGAGAGATGCTTCCGCAGGCCAACTCTAGAATGTGCCAACTGAACCTACCATTGTAGTTGCGGCATGTTCCTGCTTGACTGTCAAGACCTGCATAAGCTGCTGTGTCTCCGTTGACGACTTAGCTAGTTCTGGTTGCAGCTTTTCAAGTTGCTGCTGCATCTCCATAACTTGCAAGCTCACGTCGTGCAATTTTTGCAGACCAAGCTCGTACTGTTGCTGCTGGTGATGGTGCTGGGATGCCCGTGTCATAAATACATAACAGAAACCGTCTAAAAAGCGAAGAAATGAGGCCGGTGTGACATAAAAGAACCGTTTCTGCTCTTTACGGTAACATTCAGCAATGTCTCTTGTTGACTCAAAAATGTCTGCACATGCGCCACAAAGGTGTTTGACATTTTCATTGGAATCCGTAGAAGGGTGTGACTGCGATTCTCCACCTCCATATGCCCCGTTCTGTTGCATGCTTGGTAAGGCACTGTCATGTTGCTGCAGAGCCGTGGCCACTGATAGCAACTTCTGGTGCGCAACCGAGTACAGGGCCTGTGGTGACCAACTCCAGAAGTAGTTAACCATGCAACAGCTGGTGAGAGCCGGGAACCTCCTGAAGAGCACTTGCGTCTGAGGGTCGCTAGGGCTGCAATACACGCAAATGCGGAGCCGCTGACGGCACTCTGCTGCTAATAGCTCCACGGTGGGATTCGCAGAAAGGGCCCCGTCAGCACCGCCTTGCGTTGGAGCTGCTCCACTGCCACTCGCTCCTGCGGCAGTAGGAGCCTTAACCCTCATGGCACTTAAAGCTTCTGCCTGAAGAGGGGAATAAGAAAAAGAAGCAACACATTCGGTTTTACATTAACCGAGCAGCTGCAAACTGGTTGTAGACGGGCGCTTATTTGGAAAAATGGCCCGACTCAGGAAACTGCAAGAGCAGCCTGCACGCTCCTTCACGCGCTTCGACTGCATGCTGCTTTTCAAGGTAATGAGCACACTAGATCGGTAAAAACACAGACTGTTGCTGACCTTTTCATCAGGGGTGAACACGTCCGGTATTTCCCTGAGTTGAAGCATGGTGCAAACGTGTGCTGCAACATGGTCATCTGCAAGATGCTCAGCCGGCACCAGCAGAAGCTGAGGCTTCTTTAGTACCCCAGTAGCCAATATTGTGGTCTTAACGTCCTCTTGCCACTCACTGATAGCTACAGAATGGGACATTCCCTGAGATTCAACTACCCCAAAACCTGCTAGAAAGGCTGCAAGGCGAGCGCACGACCGGCGCCCAGTCCCGCCAACACCCAGGAGCAGCATGTGGCCCTGTGGCTGAAGGAATGTGCTCATGCATCTCAGTGCATGCTCAACAGCTTGGGGAAAGAGAACCAGAGACAACGGTTTGCTGGGATGCAACAGAGAATACTGCTCAAGAGCAACTTCGCACATCTGGTGTGCTTCTGCAGGCGCAACGCGCTCATATATTCGTGACCCCAATATACAGTCTTCTGTAGCTGCTGCTGCCTGTCCCGATCCGATTATTGCTCCAGCTTCAGGTTCCCGAAATGCAAAAAGTAAAGGCCGTTGCTTGGGGGGGTCCAAGTCGTTTAGCGTGAAACCTGTTGTTTCTCTCAAAAGCTCACTTATAGAACCGGAGAGAATCTCCAAATCCTGTGTATTGGCTGTCCTATCTTCAAAAACCCTACGCACCTCGTGGAGCCAGCAACAGAGTAGCTGGTGCTGTGATTGAAGTCCAACAGGATTTAGAAACCCCAGCCTTTGCACAACTCTCCAACAGTCTCGTGGGGTCCACTGTTGCATCCAACGAGAAGGCCGAAGAGGCAGCCGCTGCTGGACCTGTCTATAGAGATGGGCAGTTAATATGGACACCTTTTTCAACCCTTCAATCACGGTGTCGGCACAGCTGTCGAACCGGATCAACATTAGTTGGTTCAAAATCGTCTGTAGGGACTCTGTAGAATATGGAACACCCGTGAGTGGGAAGAAGTGTCTTGCGAGGCGTTCATTATGCTGCTGCTGTTGCTGTAAAGTGCGGCGTGTCGCTGTTAGCGTCAGTCCCTCGACGAAGTGGAACTTCCACGCTCCCCCTTTACTCCATCCGCCGCATTCAAGCAGCTGCCGTACGAGCTCGCCTACGGGTTGCGCCCCTGATTCCTCTGTTGGGGGCAGGTGGACGTCATCAAGCAAGAGGACACAACGCCGGAAGCCAACGGGCCGAAGGCCTGTACTATGGGATTTCTCCAATCTGCCCTCTAGCCATTGTTGCACAGCATTAGGGGTTGCTGCACTATTAAGTGAAAGTGCGAGAAACGCAAACGCATCTGATTTGTTGCTGGTTGCCACAGGCAGGATTTCAGTTGTAGGTACCAATCCACTTCGAGTCTGCTGCGCAACGGATGTTTCCTGGCTCCTGAGCTGCTGAATTAATTTTTGCTGGCTTTCCGTCGCCATTCCCTGTAGCATTTGGATCATACACTTGCTTTTGCCTCCGCCTGCCTCTCCAATTAAAAGGAACGGAGCTTTTCCGGAAGCCGAGACAAGGCCTAAAAAGTAATTGAGCAAAGCTGTTTCTGGGGTTTCTATAAGAATCTGCTGCAACGCGGAGGCCGTAATGGCGGCACCCTTTCGAACATCTGGAAGCATGGGCAGAGATGCCCACTGGTGCCATTTCTTCTGCTGAACGTCCCAAAATACATCAAAGCAACTTCCAGTTGGAGGGAGATGATGATTGAAACGTCGGCCTTGCTTCTCTTTCTGTGTTTGGTCCATTTCCTGTTTACTGGAGGCGTGTTCGCCAGTTACGAGACCCATTTGTTCCAAAACGTCGAAACGGCCACTATGCAGGTTGCGGAAGGCTACGTCAAAGGCAGGCCTTTCAGCGACGGATAGAGTACCACCAGTGCCCCACAACAAAGCAAATACCAAGGCGCCCTCCAAAGACTGCTCAAGCAGATCAGCCACCGTGCCTTCTCCTCGCTGTAAAAAATTCGCCACATGAAGTGTGATGAGCACGGCACGCTCAAGAAGTTATGACGGAGCCTTTTACATACGTAGAGCTTAGCAAGTATGCAAGCAAACTGAAGGTAAGCCAAGCGGACGAATGTGCATGAAACATCATGACGGAAAAAAATGGAAGTGTGCCTTCAACTAGCTGTCGACTTGCCAACAATCAGCATGTTGTTGATTAAAGCGTTACCTGTGCCGGCTCTAGTATCTGGGAGACAAGGGCATCAAACAGCCGCAACACATTCAGGACCATCCTGAAGTACAAAGACATCATACGGGCAGCAGGAACATAAGAACTACCTGCAATATGGCTGGTTGAACATGGAGCATCTCTCCAACGCCATAGTCTCCACGAAAGTAAGCAGATAAGAAAGTTGCCGCATGCTTTAGCTCTCTGTTTCCAGGGGAAATCTCAAGCTTTCCGGCTTTACCAACTAGGCGAAATGTGAAGTGGCCCTCCGTTGCACTTGGCCAGAAAGGCAATACAGATGGCGCAGCACTCGCGCATAGTCTGTGCGACGTCTTTCACAACAACGTCACCAAGGAGCTTTGCAGTAGGCGAATAAAGGCTCCAGGAGTGCAAAAGACTTCTCCATTGATGCATATCTTGATGAATGTACACCATGCCACAACGAGAAACTGTTGCAGGCGAGGCGCAACGTAAATCGGTCACTTCAAAGAGAAGCGCCGTTTGCGGAGATAGCAGTATGACCTCTCCGCTACTCAAGCACAGTTTTTTGTTGTCATCAAGCACTGTATTTAGATTTTCAACCCAGTCCTGCACAAAATGCTCACACGCGCAACATGTTGGAGGGTTAGCCGGGATTGATGATGGATTTTATGCTGATTCTAGCTTTTTCGTAGTCCACGTCGACCTCGTAGAAGCTTTTGTAGCTCGTCGCGTTCGGTTGAGAAACCACAACCTCGGAACTATTCATTTACGTGGACGTGGGTGCCATGCAGCGTAGGTGACGCGTACCACATCAACCGGGCCATCTAGAATAATCCAGCGGCGAATATTACTGTCCCGTTCATGTGAAGCTTCCCGAACTGCTTGCTCTAAGGCGCCACTCCTCCACTCGCGTGTAGTGGGATCAAGCGAGCCGTATAGTTCTTCGACGTTGAGAGCCTTAGGGAAAATGCGATGAGCGATGCACCTGGCTGTGGCGGTCTTGCATCCTTTGCCACCAAGGGTGCTGTTACCAAGGCGGCTGCCGTAACACTGTTCAGATTTTTGGTCCGTGCAACGATCATTTTCGGGAACTCTGCTGATCACACTACCAAGGCCAGCTTCGCTGTCAATTTTGCTGCCTCCCTCTGTCTGGGATGCCTCTGGCGTTGCCATGCCAGCAGCTGCTGCTTGCTGTAGCTCGAGTGCTAGTACAAGGCATTCTACTGCCGAAGTTTTTCCAGTTGCCGACGAACCCACGAGCATCAGTCCATGACGATGATCCAAGGTATTTAGAACCTAAAACGGCCCAGGCAAGAAACATCGAAACCTTCAAAAGTTGAAAACATACCGCGCACCTCCTCTGTGACGTGAAAATCTCGTCTAAGTTCCACAGCATGGTTTGCGCTGATCATGCAGACAATACTATGTAGCATATACAGCCTGAAAGGATTGCCGGGATGCTAATGAGGCTATAGTGTGCTGCTTTCGCCTTTGCAGCATTTGAATGGTGTACTAGTCGAGGCGCACAGCCTATATACGCTGGCGGCCACTGTAGACAAATGAAAGAAACCAGTCAGAAGCACCTTTCCCATGGTTTCTTGGTTGCACTTCTCACCTGCAAGCTCTTTGTAAGCAGCTCCTCCGACGGTTCAAGTAATAGCCGTTCAGCTGCTTCCTTCAAAAACGGTCTCAGAGACTGTTCCGACTCGGCTGCCACAAGGTCGGTCTCCTCAAAAACATCTTTCAATATTTCCTCGAATATTAACTTATCTGTGGGGTGAAGTTTTGGGATATTTGTTAGCCGCAAGGCCCTGCAGAGTGTCATTGCTTCAAGGCGTATTGCTGCTTCTTCGTTTTGAAAACTAGGTTTTTTTACAGGACTAGAAGTCTCTGCAGAAGGCTCAAGCTGCTGGAGAAATAGGTGCTTTGCTGTATTCAAGACAGCCACAGCGGCCCGCATCCCAAAGTCATAGTGGCTGCGGCGTGCAAGCTGCTCTGATGCGAGCTGAAGACAAGTGACCATCTGCAGCAGGAAGTAATCGACGCAGTTGGATGTTTTGACACTTGGGCATTTACAGGTATTCTCTACAGACACCGCCACTAACGGTGCTCAGTTGACTTAAATAATTCGGCGGACGTTAGCGTTCGTCTGCAGTGCTTAATAGAAGCAGATGGCAATGCGTAGGGGCTTTCACACCGCTGTCGTACTATGTGCATACCTTCTTTGAAAGTTTGAAGGCATCCTGAAAGCCACTGCAGTAAAGCATGACTTCCGCAATCAATGCGGCATCTGGGACCATCATGGTGCAAGGTCGAAACAGGGCCTATGTCGAACCATACAATAGAAAGCGTCTTTCCCAATATTTCGTGCGTTTAGCCGCTTCGCTAAATTAGTCACAGAAATCTTCGATGAACCTTATCACTGAAATGAAGCCGATGGACTTGGAATTCTTAAACGCGACCATTAAATAAGCTAATGCGTAATTTAGCGGCAAGGGAGCTGCTGCCCCTTATCAACGGTGCGTATGCATATGCCGACGGCTTCAAACGCAGTGCATGTGCTCCTTCGTGTATACTGTGTAGCTTACCTTCAGTGTATCTGGCAGAATCGAGCGGCCAGCATATCCAGGGTTCATAGTGATGTTGATTGCGCAAGTTGGGTTAAGTTGGAGGTCCGTGTCCTCAAAGACGAATGTTATGGCCTTTCTTCTGATGGCCTGCTGAATAGCTGAAATCTGCAGTGCAACTATAGAGAGGACATCTAGCTGAAGCCTATTAAATTCGTCAAAACAGCACCAGCCACCACTTGCTGCGAGGCCCTTAAGCAAGGCCGCCATTGCCGCGGCATCTAGACCCTCGCTACAGTTGAACACAAGGCAGGGCTTTCCTGCAGCCTTGGCAAGATCCTTTGTTGTCTCCGTCTTCCCCGTTCCTGCCGGCCCCTCGGGCGCTCCTCCATATTGAAAGTGCAATGCCGTCATTAGTGTGCGGTAACAGCGATCTGTAAGCGGTGTTACCACCAGACGGTCTGGACTACGCAGCAATTCAAAGCCATAGTTTAAACAACTCTCTACCATCGAAAGCTGCAAGGTGCCGAAGTGTCCACGACTTCCCCCCTTATTAGGTCCCCTTCCCGCTACAAGGAATCCTGCAGAACCAGCTCCGCCACCCAAGTGGTGTGCGGCAGGGGTCCAGTAGCTTCGAAGATGAGAGATCCACTCAAACTGCGTTATGTGGCTCGTTTTCTTTTGCATCAATTCCTCCGTCACGTCACGACAGTGCACATCTAGTGTCAATAAGGTTGCCAGCGCCGAACGGCTCATGGGGCTTAGATGCCCTCTGACTGCTTGGACTACCTGCAGGAAGTCACAGGCAGCCCCAATATAGGTAGCGCACCTCTTGAATGCCAACGGAAATACTGCTTATGACAGGGACAGAATAAGGACGTAAGCGACGCACCTGTTGTAGCTGATGCTGAAGGTCCTTTACTAGCTGCGGCAGCTGGTGCTGTAGGATTGCTGTCTCCACCTGCGCAGTCCAACAGCAGTGCGCTATGGCGAGAGCGGCCTGGGCGCATGAGCATATTTCGGTAGTCCACGCAAGCCTGCTTGGGGCTGAAGGAAATTCCTCCCATGATTTCTGCATTGACTGTTGGAGGGCAGCGCACATTTCGCGTTCGATCTGCAGAAGTGCAAACAGATGAGACACAGGCAATAATCTCGAGGAGCAGCTTTCCATTGCAGCAAAACGGCCTCTCTGGCTCGAGAAATGATTTGCAACTTTAAAGTAATGATAGTGCCTGCTTCGAATGCATGCTTCACAACCTGCTTTGTATGCTACCGTTCTGACGGCCCACAGATGGGAATTCTTATCTACTTAACTGGCACTTTCGGAGCAAGATGCCATGCTTACGGATAAGAATATGTCTTCAATACTGGCTGATTGCCCATCCTTCATAAGCCGAACTGGTGCAAGGAGTGGAAGGGCTTCTTCTCTATGTGTAAATACAACGTTCGCCTCCTTAGTGCTCTGATCAAAGTTCAACGATTGAATGCCCTCAAAGCACTTTTGGACATGCGGTGCAAGCGCTTCGGCTTTGCCAGCACCTGCTAAAAGCTGCACAAGCTCCTCGTTGGACAAGAAAAAAAACCGTGGGAAGGCGAGCCGTTTTTTTTCCAAAAAGTCATTAAGGCCCCTCACAACCACTTGCATGTCATTACACGCTGAGCGTAGCTTTTGGGGTAGTTCTTCAAGCTCAACAAGATCCAGCAGGCTTGCATTGTCATCAAGCCTGCCGATAACTTCCTCCTTCCACAGGTTACCCACAGCGGCGAGTAGTTGGGCTTCCTTTGCAAGCTGCTGCTGCATTTCTGGGTAGTCAAAAATAGGCATTAAATAAACCCACGACACCTGGCAAGCTTCTAAGAGGCTGCATAGGGTTTCGAGGTCGTTTAGCTTCCGAAGCCATTCGCGTGCCTGTACCTCTACACCACCGACAAGTTGAGAAGCCTGCAAACTTTGCACACTTGCTTGGTGTTCTTCTATCAGCGAGTTGACTGCATCAAAGCCTTTAAGCATTTTGCGGCCCAAATCCTCACTACCAAGAGTCACTAACTCCATGTGCAGCGCTCTCCACGCTCCTCTCATCTTTTGAAAGCATGCTTTTGTGCGGAACTCCCTCATCGCAGCAGACCCAATGACTTCGACAGCTTGTGTGGCCTCCGGCAGTCCTTTTTGGAGAAGGGTGTTGAGGGAAATTGCTTGCTCTTCCCCAGAGGCTTCGACGTTAAGTTTCGCACCTAGCTCTTGCCAGTGCTTTGCCTGAAATGATGGGTGCGTCAGCGTTTTCATCAGCGGCAGCATCTTCTGAAAGGAGGCAATAGCTTGAAGTAGTTTGTCACATGCCTGCAAAGGCTCGACGGATCGGAAAACGCCAGCGACTCTTCGCGTAGACGAGGCCACTTGCCGCCACTGCTGCAGTTGTTCCTCCACTTCATCACAATCCAGGTGAACTAATGGGACAGTTTGCCATTCTTCTCGGCTCTTTATGAAGCTGTTTGCGGCAGTCCAAAGCTGGAAAGAAGACATCATAACATCACCTCACGCCCGAAGACAGGTGCAACAGGCCAGCGAGCCATGAAGAGAGCTGGGAAATAAACGGATCAGGCAGTATAATAGTGGCTACAACTCAGCTTTGACACGCGCAGGGACAAGTACTAGAGCATTTCCAATGAGTCTCCAAGAACGGTCCTGGGGTTCTCGACTATCCACCGTACCTCATTGAGCCGGTCGAAGACAACGCAAACGCTTTCAAGCTCTTCAAACTCCGACGCCTCAAGACCAAAAAGTCCCTCAGCTTTACGCAAGTTCTCGACTTCCAATCGAGCGGCTTGAACCCGCTGACTCAGTTTCTCCAGGACTGGCAAATAAGTGGCAGACTCTTCTATATGCTTGAACATGGTAGCCGCTGTGTCCACTTCAACACGCAGTGCTTCAGACTCGAGCTGCAATTGTTGAGCGCTTACTTGCCGTCTCGCTTCTAGCTGCACTCAGGAGTTCAAGGGCACAACCAAGAGTTTGCCATGCACCTTCCACACAAAAGTAAATTACAGGCCCACTTTGGCGTCTCTTATAGCAATGAAGGGATATGAACTGCTGCCAAAAACACACTTCACTACCTAAAAATTGATCCTCCTTTCCCAGGCTGCTTGTAGCATCTTGCTGTTCGTAGTGTACAAAGGGCAAGCATGTGTTTTCATGAGGGCTCTGGATACGCGTGGCCAGCGGGCCTTACTCTTTCTTTTGCTAGATCAAGAATGCCATTCGTTTCACAGAGAGCCATCTTAAGCCTCATCGGGCAGCAGTCGAGTTCAAATGCCTGTTTCTGCACCTTTAGCGGAGCAAAAACGAACTGTTCTTCAAGGAGTGTTATGAGACTAGAAAGCCGTTGACCTCTCGTAATCAAAGGGGCTGTCTCCTGGTGAACAACGGCCAGATACTTCTTCAGTTCAATCAACTCTTGCTCGCTAGTAGGCACCATCGATGCCTTAGCTAACGCCTGTGCCCACGCCTCGTGGAGATCGTTAATTTCGCCCTCCGCCCAAACTAAAGCTTGGTTGCATATTTGGTCTTTGAGTCTCTGTGCTTTGGAGCGTAGCGTTGCCCTAGCCTTCTCGCCATCCACAAAAAAGATCCTAGCTGCAATCCGAGGCGACAACTTTCGTAGCCGATCTTCCGCCTCCGCATATCCTTGCAGGTTGGACTGTAGCGTTTGTAAGTCTACCGCTCCATTTACATCAACGGGCAACGTTGCAGTAGTGCATAAAGCAGCAGCTAATTCCTGAAGCTGCTGACGTAGTTCTTCTGCGACTGCAATCGAAGCCTGTACTGCGGAAACCATTGCTTTGTCGGCATCGGCTAGAAATGGTTCCTCTAGGGAAAGACGCAGCAGGGGTTCATCTGAAGAGGCCATGAACGGCACAATATCTGCGTCTGCAAGACACAGCGGAATGACGACAACCTATGACCGATGCATCCTTTGAGTAGATGGTGTCTTTAATGCTCGTGAACTCTTAGGTCGTTGGATGAATACAGATAGTTACCATTGGGCGAAGCAACAGAATATTATCGTGTTCACGTTTTGCAGATGCTTCGATCGTCGTATACAACTGAAAGCATACTAGAGCCCGAAGGCATGCAGAGTGCACCTTGTGACGGGCGTCTGAACTGGATGGAGCTAAACTGTGGTTAACAAACTATTTTCAATGGCATAGATGACGGCCTTTTAATTCATTTAATAGGCAGCTAACCCAGCTTGCTGATTGTAGAGACCGCATCCACCATTGTCAAGAGCGCTTGACGGAGAATGCCTTCCACCCTGGGACAACCCAACAGTCCACAGTGCAGTTCAGATCTACTCTATACTACCGGATCAGGCAGTTTTGGTAAGGGCCAAATTAGGGAGTGCCAGTTCTGGGGACTTGCCTTTCTGGGCTAGGGTGGAATATGGCTGAATCATTAGAAATGACTATTTGCAGATGGAGGAAGCAGGGAACGTTTCCTTTCAAAGAAAAGCCAGCTTTAGCAGCAGCATCAGGTGCTGCAGCTGCTCCTTCTTGTAAATCACGGTCAAGCTTCTCCTCCACGGCCCGCAGCATGTAGTGCTTCCACTCGTTCGCGGACTCAATGACGAATGACAACAAGTTACTCCGCAGCATTGCGTTGAACCGAATGAGCTGGCGGCGTAGGAATACATCTGGAAGGGCTGTTGCCACGCTGTTTGAGACGGGAGAAGAAGCAGCTACTGAGCCTGCTACGCCTGCCACGTTAGCACTTGTATGAGATGTAGATGCTGCTGCTGTATGCAAAGGACCAAAAGCGCTGATGAGCGCGTGGCATAAAGAGTCTCTTCCGAGCTCGCGAAGGGCATCAGCCACGTCAGAGGACAACGCCTGTTGGTATATAAGGTATTTGTCTGGATCCGGAATCTGTTGGGAAAGACACAAAATATTTGGTTGGCCTTGGCAAATAAGAATAACACGATGTCACGCCAAAACTTGAAACTAACTGACGCATGGTAGCAAGACAGGTGCGAGGAGAGTTTTGAGCTACAGTGAGGTCTCAAAATTGCTTACTGTCCACTCGGAAGCCTTCAGACCTGCAGATTTCTTAAATACTCTTGCGAAGCTAATACGCTGCAGCTTTCGGCTCGGCAGGTCAAAGAAGCTCAGGCCCCCCAAGTCGCAGAATGTTCCCTCCAAAAGCAAACTTAACTGCAGGCAGCGAGAGCACCGATCGTGCCAAACCCTTTTTCAGCATGAAAATCCAATCTTCTAACCCTATGATGAGGCAAAGTTGTCGACAAGCAAATTGTTGCTTGGTCCGCAATCACGAGTTTCATGTAGGCGTTAGTTTCATACTCTGAAGGTCTTGTTATTGGCAAAGAGGGGCTTTTTGCGTAGAGGCGCCAGTGCAGCTTCAAATGTCCCAGCAGCGCCTATATACAGCCTACCAAAGGCAGGCGGAGGACTCGGGAGCATCGGTTGGAGGACTTGCAGTAGTGGCGCTTGCTCCCTACCCTCTTCCCCCTCCTGGCTTTCTTCGTTCACCTGCAGCTGCTGCTGTTGCTTCTGCTGAAGGGGTTGATTTAATAGACGCGCCTCAAGCTTGCCTGCTACTCGCAGACGTTCAGCACAATACAGCACAGCACTAAGCTTTGATGCTTCAAGGAAGCGATTTTTGAGGTGCTGTACTGCTGAACGGAGAGAATCCGTAAGCACGTTGCGATTCCGTAGTCGGCCAGTTCCAGTCGCTGTTTTGATGATGCAATTAATGAAGCTTTGAGGAAGCGGGGAAAAGGCCGCCGATGGTAGACTATTGACTGAGTTAAGGAAGTGCTGGCGAGTCAGCGCTTGACGCCGCCTGTTTGTGCAAGTTTCTATCCGCTGTTGCTGGAGTTGAGGAGGCTCGAAACAGAAGCGGAGGGCCAGACGCCTGACTGTCTTTAGTGTTCCATCTCGGAGCTGCACTTCAAATCTTCTTTGTTCATTATCGTAGCGCAGAATGACACAAGGAATGTGGGTCCAGCAGCTGCCCACGAAGTGCAAGACTTCTGCCTCCGCTTCTCCCTCGTTGTTATCTTGAAGGAAAGCTGCTGCGTTCATGTCTTCGTTGACGTTGGCAGAATGCGCTGTCTCGGTATTGCCCTCAGTAAAAGCCGTGTCTGCCTGCAAAACGGGTTGCTTTTCCTCAGATAACTTTGAGTCATGCGATGATACACACTGCTTATCAACGCCTTCCCCTATCGATTCCCGTTCTGTGTGCGTCCCGGGTCTCTGAGGCGCACAGGCCACTGCTTCGTGCTCCGGACGTAGCTGCTGCAATTCTACTGCATCCCCACTACGCACAATGGAGGAGGCTTCGACTGTTTGGGGTAGGGTGCAAATATCAGCATTGCAGATATGCTTGGCGGATTCACATAAAGTAGGATGCAAGTTACCGGTTTGTGATGAGGACTCTTTGATACGGGACCTCATTTCAAGACGCCGCCGCTGGCATTCAAAGCGGCAGCGTTGCAGTAAAGCCTCAGGCGATTCTTCGCCATATTCTTCAGGGATGTCAAAGGCTTCCAGCGGAAGGTACTTCAGCCTCGATATCCCATATTGTGAAGGGTTCCTTTCATATTGATGGTGGTCACTTCTGGGCTCTCCTTCAGGCTCGGAAGGTCCCAGATCAGTCAGAACTTTGCCACTGGATTCAGTGGTCTTGGTGTTTGTGCAAACGCTTTCAGCAACTGCTGGGAATGCCTGAACCACTTGTTGCTTTGTTGCGCCACTCCTGATGCCCCTATGCACACCTCGCTTGCTTCGCGGTATATTGAATGAGTAGCTTTCAGCTCTTTTGATCTTTCGCAGCAGCACCAACACCTCGTCTAAGGGGTCGAAGGGCTGCGCATCCTCGTCGTCACCGGAGGCTTGTGGGGTTCCGTCTGTGTAGTCCACATTGTTCGCTGAATCCATGTTCCCCCGCGTAGGGATTTGTCGAAACCTTTCTTGGGCTGACAGCTGTTTGGGCCTCTTTCTTGAAGGTTGGCCAGGCGGTCGAGGCTTAGTCGACCAAGGGCACTTAACGGGCGGCTGGGTTGGCAGATTCCCACCAGAGTACTTTTTAGCGTTCTCTGTTGCAACTGCTGGTGCTGTTTCGGGTTTACGAGGCGGGGATGGACTCTGAAGCCTTCTAGGGGGCTTCTCAGCGTTTGGCTTTCCTGCCTGCTGGGCTGGACTATCGCTGCTTTTCGGCCTCGAAGGGTTGCAAGACCGTGAAGCCGGTTGCTGCCTATCGCATACACAGCTCGAGCCTGGGCACCGTTTTGTCTTTGCCTCTTGTCGGTGCATCTGTTCAAGTTCCTGCTGCCGAAGCTTATGACGTGAAGGCCACTGAGCTTGGGCTATCGCGGCAGAGGCAGCAGCAGCAGCAGCAGCAGCAGCAGCGGCCCGTGCTTCCTCTTTTGCTACTGCCTCGTCGACAGTTGGCTGCTGCTGTCGCTGGAGTGCTAGTGCCTTCTGTTGGGCTTTCACATATGCTTCCTGTTGTTGCTGTGGAGTTTGGTTTGTGCTGAGCTCCCTCACTTCAGCTTCAACGGCATGGCGTGCTCTGCTTTCCGCAGCACTCCTCTTCATAGCTGCTGCAGACAGCAAGATACGAGAGCGTTCTGTGGTGGCGCTGTGGCTTAGGCCGCGGCGCGCAGGAAACTGCCCGCTCGGTCCCCACGCCTTGCGGGAATGGCGGTGATCTTCGGCCAGCCACTCGTGGAAGGTGGCGAAGGTGCGCCTGCGGGGTATAACTGAAACACGTGAGGCTAAAGATGAGCTTCGGTGCTCCGACCGCTGGGTCGTCCCCATAAATGATGCGGCTACAGCTTGCGCAGCAGAACTTATTCTCCTGGGTTGGGGAGGGCACAGCGATAGGTCGTGGGAGCCAATATGAACGGCAGCCCAAGGTGGTCTCAAGGCAAAATCCGTGTTTATTGCCACTGTTACAACGGGTCCATCGCCTCTCATAGACCCCTCAGGTTCCTGGCTTTCGACCTGAAGGGATCCCGGCTTTACAGGCCCCTTCCAGCGTGCCCCGAACCCAACCGATCCAGTGTTTGTTGCAGGCATGCCAGATTCTGGCTTGCTGTCTGCTGAGAAAGGGATAGTCGCTCTTGATTTAGTACCCTCCAATCCTAGCTGTTGAGGACAACTCGCTCTAACATTTTCAGCGCTAGGCGAGCCGTGATGCAAAGTGCGAAGCGGGATAATTCTACGAGACGTATCGTGACATAGCGAATTACCCTTGTGCTTCTGCCTAGAATCTTCTGGCGGCAGGGGAACACTAGAACGCCCGCTTCTTTTGCCACCTGCTGCCCCATTGCTAAGTCCGTCCCCAGTAAGACTGAGTCTCACACGCTCGCGGCCCCTTGTGGGAGAAGTCAGCCGGATGGCGGGAGACTGCTTCCAGGGGCACTTCATTCTATTAATGCATAGAACAAGGCTTTTCCTCAGTTGCTGCTCAGCAAAGAGCACCAGTGACCACTGAATAAGTCCTGTCACTACCTGCTTGCAGCTTGCCCGTGTCAATGTTTAACACCTTAATGCAATGTAAAATTGAGCTTCAAGGCCCTAAATTAGGGCGTTGGCACTTAGTTTCGCCTTTGACGTGCACCGTACTTCGTGACTAACACCCCCCGTTTCGAGGAACGCAACGGATAATCCACGGAACACCCGAAATTCTACTGCACAGCACCTTCATCTCTTTTGAATAGGGCGGGATCTAAACGCTACGGATACAGCGAACTACGGGCCACATTAAGCTACTTTCTAGTTCTCCTGGAGAATCTTTCACATCGATCTGTGAAGGCCCTTCCTTCCGTAAATCCTGTGGTTTGTACTGCCCCCTTCAAGACAACTGGCGTGTAGACGACCAGAACGCCCTAGAAAACTCATAGAAAACTCATTAATAACGGAAAATTGCCCTGTCGTAGCAATGCTTTTACTGCTGACGGGGGATTCCACAAGTGACCCTGCACCTTACCAAGCCGCCGCATTCACGCCGCTTTGAACAGCGAGCGAATACAAAGACGGCTACGGTAGTGTCCCTCAATCTTACCCTGCATGAAATCCATCAAAATTCAAACTCTGGAGAAATTCCCCAGCAAATCTCGGAAGTGAGGCCACAATCTCCAGGACAATATAGCGGTCGGCGTCAGCCAGAGCGGCGGTCCCCCGGAAGCCAACTTCTAGAGCATCTGTCTCCTTCGCCGATAGGAGAAGGATGTTTTATAACGTCAAGCTATTTATTCACAGCTTAGCTCAGAAGGGCAACCCTTCAGACTGGAAGGGTTATGTCCACGCTGCGTAGCCGCTTAAACACGTTGCTCCTCCATCCACTGACGCGCGCTGGCATCTTGTGACACGCTCCCCTTTTCAGAGTGACCTTTTCAGAGTGATTGTCTGACTGCTCAAGCCATTCCAGATGTTCGCCTTCAAATCAGTCCTTTGGCGCAGCAACAAATGCAAACCCACTTCACATTCACCGTCTGCTCTGGTTATGTACTATTTGTAGCAGTTTGAACGGATTGAACCCGCATTTCTGCCCAGGCAACGGTCAGACCGGATACTAAGGGCTACCTGTGAGGGGTACGGAGAAATTTAAACGGTGGAAACATGGGACTTTCACGCCAAGCCGCTGTGGCGGGGGCAATTCGCGAGCAAAAGCTGCTGCGACAGCGCGAAGCCTATTTGGCTGCAGCACAGAATGTTCTAGCCGAGCGTGTACAACTGCAGCATGATGCACAGGTTTTCAGGAGGAGAGAAGCTGCAGCAGAAGAGGCCACATTGCGTATGAGAATTCTTGAGTTGCGACGTCAATTTGCCCCACGGATAGAAGAAAGACGACGCAAGCTAAGAGCATTGCTTGAGAGCGAGCACCTCCAAGCTGAAGCAGCTCTGCGGCAGTTGCAGGATAGTGCAGAAACAAGGGAGAAGGCCATCATGCAGCGTGCAACGGCGCTCAAACAGAAGCACGATAGGGAGCGGGACCAAGAGGACGAGCGTTTGCTGGCCCTCAAAATGAAGCAAGAAAACGGCGACTTACGTCTGCAAGAACATAAGCAGCTCGTACAGGAGGTAGCCTACCATTGTTTGACTTAAGCACTCTGATAGGAAGTTACACGAATGGGTGACATGGACTCCACTTTAAACTTGCCGGCTCTTTGGTATATACACAATTCCTGCAGAACTCACCCTGCGGTTCCAGCATTCTACAGTTCTGTAGCTAAAGCGGTTGGGCTTTCTGAACTGTGAAAGACTCAGCGTACTTCCCTCGCAGATGCTGGCGGCAAACGCTATGCAAATAGCTTGCAAACAGAAGCAACAAGAGGAGAAGGCCGAGGAGGAAAAAGTTTTCCATGCTCTTTGGACAGAAAACCTTAATGAAAAGCGGCTGCGTGAAAGAAGAGCTATCAATGCGAATTTGAAGAAGACTCAGCAAACGAAGGCCGCTCTGCTGGAACAGGTACTCACGTGCATCATGACATAAGCGGGGTATGTACACATTTTCGAGTAGAACCACTGCAGAGTAAACTAATACTTTCTTCCCTCAAGACGTTTTCCATTCAGATTGCTAAAAGGGAGGAGAAAAGGCAGGAAGAGCTCGAAAGGCTCCGAATCGAAAACGAAGAAGAAATCCTTCGTCTTCAGGAAGAGGCTGAGGCTGCGGCAGAGCAGCGCCGGCAACAACAAACAGCTGCAATGCAACGGAGAAAAGAAATGGACACCGTCCTTGCTGAACAACTGGAAGAAAGGAAAAAGCGGCAGCAGGAAGATGCAGAACTTGAAAGGTCAGACATTACCTGGGCTCCTCGTTAACCCAGGTCATTGATGCCTTTTTCTTGTAGCGTTGCAATCATGCCGCGCTCTGTACATGGCCAGCCTGAGAATAGAACACAGCGTTATTATTATGCATAGGCGCCAACTAGATACACAAGCTAAAATGGGATTGCAAGCGGAGGACCGTGCAAGGTTCATCAAGGAAGTAGAAGTACACAACGCAAATAATGTTAGGATCGTAAGCATGTATGGGCCTTCGAAGGCGCGCGCACCAGCTAGCAAATCTGAAAAAGGCTGTTTACGGACCGTATTGAGTGAAGGGTGGCCCCTGTGCGGGTGATATCACTACAGAATGGGTCTCGAAGTTATCTCTGTCTCCTGGCAATCTGAGAGTCTGCACCTGTGAGGCACTTTCCTTATGATATTGCGCCTGCAGCTCATGCAGCAAGAAAAACAGCGGCAAGTTCAAGAACTCCGCGAATTTGATGCATTCTGTATAAGGGAGCAGCTTGCTGAGGAAGAGCGCAAGGAGCTTGAGGTTCTGTTCCCACTTGTTTCTTTTGTGCACAGCGGTGCACTCGCTTCATGCCTAAGGAAAGCAGGAGGGCTTCTCTGCTGATTGTAATAGCCATAAATGCGCCACACGGACTTCAGCGGCGCCTTGTCCGCGATATGCTTTCTGCTTGTTTGGCTTCCGTTTGCCCTTGGCGCGAAGATGCAGCCACTTCCCTTCCCATTCTGTGTTTCTGCAGCGCGCTGAAGCAGATGCTGCACGGCGGCAGAAGGAACGTGATGTAGCCGCTGAATGCAGAGGTACGATGCCCACATCAGGCCAAAAGGTACATATTTTTAAAGAAGGCATTTTTGCAGGCGATATTTTCGTAATGAGCAAGCTCACTAACTGCAGTGGACTGATCGGGCATTAGAGTGGCTTGCAGCGGGCTGCTTTGCCAGGAGAAACGATTGTGCCGCTTAGTTATTGCATGAAGTGCCAGCGATTTTATCTTCTGGATCTCGTGCTAAGGAGATACTGGCCACAATTCACCCGATGGCATGCTCCTTGGCTGTCACCTCAGAACAAATAAAGAGACGGCAAGCGCACAAGGCGGCACTCGAATGTGAGAAGGAAGTAGAAAGGGCTCAAGTTGCAGCAGCTCTAGAGCAGCACAGAGCGTCGATTCGACAGGAGTGAGGCTCATAACCTATCACGGCATGCCCTCGTAGCTTTGGGGAAGATTTAGGGGAACTGGCATTCGTTACAACGCAGAATTCAATTTAGGAACCGTTACTGCTCGGTTCCAAGCGCTCCACGGTTTCAAACATTTGCTTTGCCTAGCGCGCGTTATACAGCTCGGGCGTGCTTCTGCAGGCGAGAATCACGTCTTAAAGCCATGCAAGCCTATCGCGATGCCCTCGATACTCAAATTGCACAACGAAATCAACTGAAGCATACATAAGGGCAATCGATGTTTCCGGATCGAAGTAGTTCCGTACGTGGGGATTGGGTGTAGAGGAAGATCGACGGCCTTCGTTGGGCTGAAAGTGTCCAATACAATCTCAAGTGAATGATGCTAGACTTATAAAGAGGGGCCCTCCGCAACGGACTTCGGCGAGTCCCCAGCGCCCGATTCGAGGACTCACCGTGCGCGCAAGAAAAGTGTAGTTAAGAAGCGCCAGTGCCATGCATTTCCCCGGTTAGCAAATGTTGCCAAATTACATTGTCACCGAAGCCGGTTTATTATCGTGTTTACGGCTTCAATGTGTCTTGCACGTTATTGATAGAGATTGGGGATCCACTATTTGTGTACGGCAAACAGAGAGGAAAGGTTTTCGTTCGCAATAACAATATTGGGAAGCATTCAATTTATCAAACTCCGGGTGGAAGCAAGTGAAACGCTTCCAGCGCTCGCCTGTTTAGTCCCGATCGTCTCATGGACAAATTGATGCACAACTTCACTGCACTCATTACTAGTTTGTATGCGTTGACCGTGCCCTAGAGCACACCAACGCATTCGGTCAACACTAAAGCGTGCGCAACGGCTTAACTGCCAAGTGAGCAACACGATAATAACCTCTTGCCAATGGTGCTCAAATACCACTAGCTGCACGAAGATGCAACCTGGAGGTTTGTTCACCCTGGTGGTTCCACAAGAAGCAAGCGTTGCAGCCAGAGTAAACTTATGCACTAGTTTCTTTAAATCCTTCTGAAGAACATCTATTTAGAATGGTTCAGTGCAGGGCACATTGCAGTAAATGTACATGGAAGGTTTTCAGTTCAACAGGCGACCATTGCGATGCCGAGAGCGCAGTATCCTTACCCCTCACTGCAACACCGTTTTTCTGCTCATGCATTTCTCATGTGGGAGTACGAGTGCAGCATTTGATTGTGTCATCTATTATTTGCTTCGTGGTGCTCCGAGGCTGCTGTCGCGTCGGACCCATTCCCACCTTCACTGCTTGGCAACAGTACAAACAAAACCATTTTCTTATAGCTATTTTACCTGTCAAATGCTCATGCTGCAAACTGTTGTAGAGCAAAAAAGGGAAGTTTCAGGATATGGGTCGAACCCCTGGTTTACCAGGCCCTTGTACCTTCAACAACGGCAACTACTAAACGACTAAAGTACATGACTTCAGCATGATAAATATTTCAATAAAATCACATGCTCGTATACTAAAGCACACGACTATTATTTTGGGACAAGAGAAACAACGGGACCCCACAGAGA
>CAJFCY010000023.1:0-60458 GCA_904066265.1 Eimeria zaria | reverse complement strand
CCACAGGGGCCCCCCCGTGCAATCCCTGTCGGACCTCGCAGGTCTGAGTGGTTCCGGCACCGGGGGCAGCGGGAAGAGTCGATCCCAGCTGGTGCTGGTACTGCTGCGCTTGCTGCTGCGAGCCACAGCAGCGGCCTGCAGCGACTCGCTACTGCTGCTGAGGCTGCAGAAAATGCAGCAGAGCTCTGCACTCTACTGCTGCCACTGGATGCAATTGCATGCAGCATCGAAGGTGGCACAAGGCGAGGCTGGCCAGATAGCACGCAGAGACGGCAGTGGCAGCAACGAGTAGCTCGAGACCTTGGGTACCAGGTCTCAATGGGGGGCCCTGGCGGCCTCGTGTGGACCCCAGATGTGCAGCTGCTGGAGGAGGCGTCTTCTGCGGGCTGCCACCATGAGCCTCGTCAGCTGCTGCGGCAGGAAGGATCTGCTGCTGCTGGCGGGGAAACAAGGGGATGGGGCCTGCTGGTAGTGAGGTCGGTGATAGACCCGGAGGCGTTTGTGCTGCAAAAGGTCTCGAGCCGGTGGTCCCTGAAGCTAGACATTTGGCTTAGGCAGCTGCTTGATCTGTTTGATGGGCCTGAGGAGGGGCGCACTGTCCCCCAACCTGATAAGCATCTTCGTATAGCAGCACTTGTCTGGGAGGCAGACAGAGACAGGGATGCACTCCTTCTCTCTCTCAATAACAATAACAATGCGCCGTCCCCTATTGCCGGAAAAGCCAACGGTTTAGAGGAGCTGGAAAGGGCCGCAGCACTTAAAGAAGAAGTCGTTATGCTTGTGCGTTGCCTCCATCCCCCCCTGTGTCCCGCCTCTGCTGTTTCCTACAGGGCCTGAGGCGCCGGGTGCCTGTCTGCGGCGCGTATGCATGTATGCAGGCATGAATGAATGCATGCATGCTTGGGGGGTGTTGAGCCAGTTTGTCATCTGGTGTCTGGAGTTTGTGCGGTGTGTTTTGTTCTTGTGCAGATCAGAGAGGCGCTGCAAGAGGTTACCTCGGACAAACCGATTGAGGTGCTGCTGCAGCAAGTCATTGGGTTGCGGCTGCGGTTACTGGAGCACTTGTGTGCATGCGGCACCAGAGCGGTGCCTTCGGTGGCCCCCGTGTTCAACATCCCGAAGTTGCCTCTGAACTATTACGGCTTACTGACAGCTCCTCCGGGTTCTGCTTTCTTCCGGGGTATTGTGGGCCGCGGAGGAGGGTCCCCCTTAAAGGCACTTGGGGTGCCCTTGAGTGCTCCCTTGCGTAGCAGCAAGATGGTACTACAGGTGGGCCCCTCAGATCTACCTATTGAGATGAGTGTGTACTTGTTTTTGCGGCCTCTGCTGACGAACGTGATGGTCACCTCTCTATGGCGGAGCATTGTAGAGAAGCTGGGTTTCTCAAGTCGTGAGCAGCCTTCGCTGCGGCTGGATCGGGGGCAGGCAGCAACGGCTAAGCTGCTGCAGCACACATTATGGTGTCAGGCAACGATGCAGCTGCTGTCTTCTGCGGCGAATCCCAACCGCCTCCGCGCTCGTTTAGGAGACAGGCCTTTTCTAGTAGTATTCAGGGGAGAAGGTGCAACAGACTTTGGGGGCCCCTTCCAGGAGTTCCTATCAGGGGTTGCGAATGAAGTCATGGGCGCTGTGTCAGAAACACCCGACCCTTTCCTGTCTTCCTTTACCCCCTGCCTCCCTTGCCTTAACGCTACGCATGCAATAGGGCCCCACCAGGACTCTGTCGTGCTACGCCCCGATGCCCGCGCCGCCTTGCCGGACCCGCTCGTCTCAGCAGCAGATTTGAGGCCAGCGCCGTCTCAAGAGGAGCCCGAAGCCACCAGCAGCAGCAGCAACAGCTGTAGCAGCAGCTCTCAGCGATTTCAAGAGGTGCCTGCTGCGCAGGCACCTGCAGGGAGCTGTCTGCATGCACTGTGTGCCCCCGGCGGCGCTCCCCCAGCGCAGACAGCAGCGTCTGCGTCCTCCTCCAGTGTCCCCGACGGCCGTCTTCGCCGCAATTTGCATCTCCAGACTGAGACGCTGTGGACTTCCGATGCGCTGCTGAATGCTCTCCCCTCCCCTGCACGCCGCGTGTTGCCGCGAGGCCACGACCCCCATGGCCTCGGACTGCCGTGCAGAGAGGCTCTCGTGGACCCCTTCCTTGAGGCAACGACGCGACGAGAGGAGCTTCAGGGCGCGGCAACTTCACTGCGAGGGGAGGAAGAAGCTGCAGCTGTGGCTGAAGCAGAAGAGGATCTCTGCACCCTCATGTACGAGGCCCTCGGCCGCCTCATGGCTATGTGTTTCTGCATCGGCAGCGCATTCAACGTCACTTTGAACCCCCTCCTGTGGAAGAAACTGGTTGCAGCCCCTCTGAGCATCGAGGTCAGCCTCTCTTGCCTTTGATCCGGCTTCAGACGACGGCAGCAGCAGGGTGGGGTGGAGTGGCTGCGGTGTACGTACAAGCGTTGATGCAGCAAGGATAAAATAGAAGACTAGGGCGTTATTGGTGTTTGGCAAAGGCACCTAGGTCTACATAGTGTTTGAAGCCTTATCTCGCGTGGTGTAAGGACTTTTGTTCTTGTGTGCCTGCAGGACGTCGCGGACTCGGACTGTGTGGCTGTGGAGATGCTCCGTTCGCTGCGGCGTCTGGCTGCGGTGCCGCCTCAGTTTTGGGATGCAACGATGGAGGCGTCCTTGTCAGACATGACATTCAGCGCAGAGGACACTCTTGGGAGGTCTTGCGAGTTGGTGGAAGGGGGCGCAGAGGTCCCTGTCACCGCGTTCAACCTGACGACTTTCATTCGTCTTTCCGAGCGCTTCCGCCTCCTCGAGGGTCAAGAAGGCGTAGAAGCTGTACTGCGAGGCATTGCAGCCGTATTGCCTTTAGGCCGCTTGCGGCTTTTGTTTGATTGGCGGTGAGCTACTCTGAAGACTGTTTCAGTAACAAAGTGTCGAGTCCTTAAGCTTGAAGTCTTATTTGGTATACGAGAAGCGGTAGCACTCATGAATCTCTTGGCTTTGCCATAGATCACATGGTGTTTTCTTAATGTTAATGAGATCGTGCAAGAACGAAATAAAAGGCGTTTTTTCGATATACTCTATTTTCCTATTCATCGAAGGTTTATACGTAAGCAGCATATACTTTAGGGTGCGGGTTCTTATTTTCTGAACGCAGGCGATTGGAATATCGAGTCTGTGGCGACCGAGAAGTCGATGTGGCCACTCTGAAAGAACGCACGGAGTGTTCATCTGAACGCCTCAAAGTTCAGCTCTTTGAAATCCTTGAGTCCTTCACCAACGACCAAATGCAGCGCTTCCTGAGGCAAGCAGCTCCCCTCTTGCAGCCCACAAATTCAGAAAATAAATAAAATACACAGCACACGGGATACGCAACGCATGAAATACACAACAAGCCCAATACAAAAACACGTACAATACACAGTAGTAAAACACACAACAAATACACAACGAACGCGCGCATGAGAGGAGGCTGGCGAAGACGTTGGTAATCCCAAGTCTTCTATTTCCAGTGATAGGAGTGTCTGGCATGCCGTAGACGAATGAAATGAGCATATATATGTGCAAACGGCGGTTTATTCGTGTTGCACACGACGAAGTTGCGTGTCTCATCATGGCTTTTATCTTCAAACCGTTGTATTATTTTATTCACTGTGTACATTGTTTGTTTACTTCATTTCTTGTGTATTTTGTTTGTTCCGCACTTTGCTAGTTGTGTACTGTTTTGTTGTGAATTGGTTTCCTCGCTGCAGATTCGTGTGCGGTCGTTCGCGCCTCCCGGTTGCCAGCAGTGACTGGCGAATGACAGTGGACTACGAAGCTATCGATGTAAGCCTTTGCACTAGATGCATTCATGACGATGTATTAGTTTTGCTTTCCATGATGCATTGGTTGTGTTTTGCGTGGCTTCCTCTGTGTTTGTCTACCTTGACGTTTTCAGATGCATCTGCTCATATTTTATTTGTGTTCTCTCCTGTTTCTTGCAGCATGGCGTTGGTATCAACGACAACAGGCTGCCTACAGCCGCCACGTGCAGCTTTCGGCTGGTCATGCCGCTGTATTCCTCTGTCTCTATTATGCGAGAGCGGCTGCTCTACGCGATTAACAACTGCACTGCCATCGACCTCGACGCTGTCGTTGTGCACGAGCAAATGCAGCTAATGTATGATGACTGATTCAATATGCTGCATGCACCCCGTGTCCACTGGCCGGGTGCTAAATGCAAATATTCTAAACCCAGAGATGCCCTGAGTACCTCTTGGCTGGCGGGACCTCCTACTTCATATTTAACTTAAGTAACTTAAGAATTTGGCTGTACATTTGTACCAGAGAGGGTCGACAAAATCTACCACACAACGAGAAATCAATATAATGAGACAGAGACAGACAACGACAGGCCTACAGATCAGAATCTGTCTCAGTCTACTTTTTGTCCGTTGCGCCAGCTCCACTGCTCGCGACTGCCCATTGTAGCACACCCGTCACAATAGCTTTATTCGCTCGCGTAATCTCAGCAGCAGTTCACTAAACCCGGAAGGTAAACAGATGCCGCCGCAAGCTGATGTGAAAGCTGCGCGTCAGTATCAGCGCTTTGCTCTGTATCTAACTAGCCGCGGAGGAGCGGGCGTTCACAGAGCACGGGATAAGGAGGTGTACTGGAAGTTACGTAAGGTGATGGAGGTTACATAAGGATGCGTTTTCCCGTATTTGTCTGCGTGCCGCATATCGAAGTACGGTGTTAAAAGATAGGGAACTCATGCTGGCTCTGTCATGCTCTGCGTACTAGCAAAATGTGTAGGTCTCGAAATGCATAATTTATATGTATATGCACAAAAATATAAATACTTTAAGGCGAGGTTTTCCCGTGGCACATGCGCGCGGTTCCTAACCCGTTGATATCAGTTTCACGATAATGCACTTACACCAAATGGGGCTCTGAACTCTTAGCTCTATTCAGGAACACAAAGAAAAAGGCCCCGCAGCAAGTCAGCCGTTGGGGAAGTTCATGAGCCTTGCCAGCAGCGCCGTAAGGCATAAGTGGCCCGTAAGCACATTCCAAAAAACCGCAACACCAACTGAATTTGTGGGGTGTTATTAGCGCGTCAGGGTTACAAACATGTCGGCTTAATCCTCTTAAGGACTTCGGCTCTGTGCGTACTACGGCTTAACCGCCGCGCAGCTTCTCTCGTCGTTGCCGTTGCTGCAGCCAGGCACAAACACGCACGACGTCGGCAGCAGATAAGATATCCTTTCTGCCTACCATGTGTCTAAAGCATACAATGTGCCAGTCGAAAGTCTATTCCAAATTATTATTAAGTGGTCCTGCTGGGGTTCACCTTCTTCCGGAGATCGCAGTAGACGTTGTCGAGGGGCAGGTAAAACAGAAGAAAACATCCGGCAAACTTGGCTGCCGCGATTCCAAATGAGCGGAAGTACTGAAGCAGAGGAAACAGCGAGAGACCTTTTAAATGCATATTGCAAACCCACTTTCTCCTGCCTTACGCCGCAAGCGCAACACTCCTCAGGGCGATGGGCTTTCCGTACCCGCCCCTGACACGCCTGTGGCGACACTACTCTACTGCAGTCTGCTTGTGATTTGGTGGAGCTACGTTGATACAAAGCAGATGCTGCAGAAGAGCAGCTTACCCTGGGTTTCATGCCGAACTGCGTGCTAGTGAGGCAGGTGGCGAGTCCTCTGACTCCGCCGTACGTCGTGTTTGGGAGGTAGCCCGGGGGGTAGAAGTAGCCATAACGGGAGAATATTTCGACCTCTCTGCCGGTATAAGGCAAATGCTGACCGACGTTGATTCTCCCCGGGTGGACTTCTCCAGTTGAGGCAGGAGGAGTCCCTGCAGGCGTTGCGCTGTGCGTCATTTCCAACAAACCATGTGAAGAATCAAACAATTACAAATATAATTCGAACGAATTTCTCAAACATACAACACATAGGCTGCTTAAGGACAGCATGCATCAACACTTGTTTTCAGCTGATGTAGCAGAGCCTGCATGCACCGTTGTGTCAAGGCAACCAGTAGACAATCTCTTATTAAACAACCGCAGAGGAATTTTTATTTACTTTGTCTAAAGTATTAAATTAGACGAAGTGGGTTAACCTCCTCTTCACAAGTAACAAATACACATGAGACGCCGCTAGCTCTAAGCCCTTACGAGAACCCGCGTCGTATTCCAGCGTAAAGCGTAAGATGCCTTCATTCATGTCAATATGCCAGGCGGGTTTTACACGCATGTAAACGTATTTTTTGCCTCTTTGGGTAACTAAGAGCTACTGGTGAGCAGGTGTAACCGCGAGGCGTCGATGCTAGTAGAGGGGGGCGGTGAGCTGAAGTGGAGTCGAAGCATTTTTGACAGTAGAATTCTGTGAGACCAGATTAAGCTTCCATTTCATTCTTTAGGCACCGCTGGCACAGCAGCACAGAGCTATCGGCTGCTTCGGAGTGTTGGTTTGTCATGAGTTGCAACATCTGCTACGGGGCGGCCCCAGATCTACAAGTGGTCAATCCCCCTTTTGATGCGTATACTAATACTGTAGGGAATTGTTCAACAGGCATATTGCATTAGGTAGGCAGCCTACAGGCAAGTAGAAGTACCAACATCAGGGAGACCGTGCTTCAGCTGACGCTGCTTGTAGCATGCCTCACGTGCAGTAGAGCCGTGCACTCCATGCACGGCCCAACAGTTAAGACGTTCAGACGTGCGCTTTAGAGGTGTACACAGACTGGTGCGTAGACTACCTACCAACGGAGAAGGATGTGTTAAACAATTGCCTACTGAGTGAGTCCATGTAGCAGAAGGGGGCTTGGATGCGCCTAGATATGGGGCTGCCGAGCAGCACGAGTTTGCAGAGAGGTGCGCTGCAACATATGCCGGACAGCCCCAAATCCCCATGTGTAGGTAGCCGTGCGCTAGCGCTATGGTTGCCTAAGCTCAGGGGAAGGAGGTTAGCTGCTTTTATGGACTCTTTTCTTATTAGTATGTGGCTTTTTCGCAGCTCGCGGTAGTCCTTTGATAAGATCTAGAACTCCCGTTACACTACCTCCCTCTTCTCGTGAACAGCACACTCACTGGTTTGCCTTGTCTCCGAGGAAGGGATGACTGGATGGAGGGAAGGGTGCCTGTTGCAATATTTGCTGTTCCATCCTTACCTGCTGCTGCATCCTGTGTCGGTGGTTCTCTGGGCGTGGCACGCTGCTGTAAATCTCGCTGCTAAGTCTCCCGATGCTGCATTTGTTGCTCTTAGCATTCCTGCTGCTCGGGCTGCACATTCTGCTGCTGCCCCACCAGCTGCTCTCGTAGCCCCCCCCTGCACCAGCTGCTGCTTTAAATATTGCTACTGGTGCTCCTGTTGTTATTGCACTGCATTTGCTATTGCTAGTACTGTTGTAATTGCCAGTCGTATCGATGTTGGTATTGCTTCTGTTATTGGTGCTGCTGCCGCTGGAGTCACCGAGCTGTGCTGTTGGGTTTGCATAAACATTCGTGACACCCACAATTTCTGTCTCTTTTGGAAGATGCTTCGCGCTCCGTCATAGTACGGAGCGGTCAGCTCAACCCTTTGTGCAACGAGAGTCCTGATGTTATCTGAGGACTATCCTGAGATGCTAACAAGTCAAATACTTATAAGAAGAGCCCATAAAAGCAGCTGACCTCAATCCCCAGCCCTAAGGCACCCATAGTGCTGCAGCTCAGTTGCCCACGCTCGGGGAGAGGAGGCAGCCCAGCTGGTGTGGCAGCGCATCTCGCCGCAACTCGTGTTGTACGGCAGCCCCGCATGTTAACACATCAACGCCCCCTTTTGCTGCATGCACTAACTCAATAGGCAATTGTAAAGCACTTCGTCGCCCGTTAGTAGGTAGTATGTGCACTAGTCGGAGTACACTTCTCAACTGCACGTGGGGCATGCTACACCTTAGGCAGCAACAATGAAACGCACTGCTTTGCTATTCTAAACGTGTTTCTTGGCTTATTTTAAGTAGTTTTCTTGCCTTACCATCAACAGGTGTTTGCTTCGGTTGTACACAGATGTTTTGTCTTCTTCTGAATATGGGAATTGTGGTTATTGGCACAGTTCCGCAACAGCTGCTGCAGCAGTTTGTCGCGTGCAGGCAAACGATACTGTCATTATCTGAGCAGACTGATAACATTAGAAGCGCTCGCATACCACTCAGAAGCAGCAACAAATAGGAGCTGAAGTGGGATATGGTGCTGGGCCCTTCGCCGGTATCTGCCTCCCTTTCCTTTCCAATATCACTTCACCGAGCCGTCTGCTGTAAGGGGGAGACGAGGGGGAAGAAGCAGAAAGGCTTGCCTAAACGTGGGGTGTGTTATTACTTCTGTTTGCATTCAGGCCGATTACTGAAGGCCAAACAACTGCTCAACGATTTTGCCAACTACGTCAGGGCATCAGAAGTGTGCTACGGCACTTCTTCGTGTGCGGTTCCCTTGCAGCAAGAGCTGCATAAGGCGTGCAGCACCTCATGAGCGGCCGCCTACTCTGTATCACAGCACATGCCTCTGTGTACCCTATCAGAGGCGGTTTTTCTATTTTGTAGTTCACGACGGTCCTCTGTTAAGATCGAGGCATCTCGTTGCAACATGTCTTGGGAGAATTCTGTGGGATTCGGACTCTAGCAAAGCATTTCTGGGTGCAAAATTTTAGAGTTCTGTTTGTAGGAGCCCTCTTGCAATTTATGCAAAGACTTTAGCCCCGGGAGATCTCCCAATTGTAGTGCGCCTTGCCCAGCTACACACCTAAAGGAGACCCTCGGGCCGTCTTTTCCGAAAATGTTCCCTACTAACCCTCCCTGTGCCTCCTAGTACTACCTGAACATGACTCGCTATGAAAATTAGGTGGTATAGATGAGTTAGTTAATTGAAGAGATGCGGAGACTTTCCTGCAGCTCTGTCGGCGCAAAGGCGGGATGAGACACTGCTAGCTGTAGGCACGGTTGCTCATACACTGTACGTGTAGGAACAATAAACGATTAGAAAGGCATATTGTCCCTCATTATATCATCATAATTGCTTATTATTGTGGTATTTACAATTTCAAAGTACTTTAGTCGCCGCGTACTGCTGCCCGCCGTAGCTCACGGGCGCCATTGGAGTCAACGCGGCAGTACAAGTGTCCGCTACAGCGCTGCTGCGAGGGGCCCCCGGCCCATGACATGCTGCATCTCCTAAACGATTTGTGCGTAGATCTGAAATTTCTTTTTTAAAGTTATATGCATTACTTGGGCTTTATTCTTCAAGGAAGACACTGAAGGACTGACTCAGAGAGGTCCATGTGTGCAGCGCAGTACCGAGTCCTGTCGGCCGAGCCTCGGTAACGTGGAAGGCCTTGTCTCCTGCATTGCGCCTTCTGCATGACAGCACAGCGATGTCTGTGGATTCAGGAGGTGTAAATCATTGCAGCTTTTAGTATGTCAAGGCTTCTTCGAGGAGTCGTGGCGCTGCTTGGGGTTGGTCTCCTCGTGCCTCACGCTGAGGCCGAGACCCCTTACCCCCAAGCCTCTGAAGTTACGCCCTTCAGCGGTGAGTCAGTCAACCCACAGAGTTTAGTTTACAGCCGTATATGAGCATTCCAGAGAAAGACAGGGCAACTCTACAGCAGTCTATGATGCAGAACGCGTCACCTGCATGTCACCAGCTCGCTTCCGCTTGGCTAGAGGCCGTGGGCTCGAATACATTGGAATGAGTCCCCCCTTTAACGTAGACGATGCAAGACTTGCGCAAGTGTGTGCCTCTGAACGTGCGCGGTATTGTGCTTCAGATGCTTCAAATGACTATAGTGACCCACAAGTACGCGGAAACCTCACCAGCTTCATATTATTTGGAGTTTCAGGAGAGATATTTGCACTGGGCTATACTAGTTAGGGGGCCTTTGTGCCACGAAGAAGTCCTTCATATTTTCCGACACCGTGCAAATTACGCTTTGCCATTCAGGATCCTCTCACGTCGCCAGTGATGACACCTCGATCTCCAATTCCGAAAGTGAGGTTTTACTGCTTCCTCTGATTTATGACAAGTTGAACAGTAGCACGTGTGAACCTGTCCTAAGGGAGAACTGAGTATCACTCACTGATTTGTTGCATATCTTGTCTGTTTCTGGCTTGTCGCAGGTTGGGTTCAGTGTTTTGGTGAGCTTTAATATTCGTTAGCTCTCAAACGGTTTATGCACGAAGTAGGAAGCCTGTGCTAACCAACGCTAACAGGCAATAACTGGTACCTATCTGCGTCTTTGTTATTCTCCTGCAGTACCCTACACTATCGCCGAAGGAGAATGTTTTGGTGAGGCTGAAATTTGCACCTACAGCACAGTAAAGTGCTGGTCAGTTGTATCTCTTTACTTATTTTTGTTGCATACACAGAGACGCTTGCGTCCAATCTTTTCCGCAAGATGCAGAGTGTCATTTACACACCGTAGACATGCCTTCCCAACTTCTAACACATTGCGCTCTCTGTTCATTGCAATTCAGCTCCCCGAAGACCTTGCTGCACGAGATGAGGCCAAACAGCCGGTAGGAAAACAGGAAAACATTGGCATCTTTGATTCCTTTCTCGTAATTAAGCTTCTGAAACAATCTGCAGCCATGCAAATGCTCTTAGCATGGATACACCTAATTTGCCTTTGTATCCACCTCTTTACACATCGTGTTTCTCTGTCCTGTGATGCGTGCATGCCTGCTGCAGTCAAAGGATAGCCCTCAGGTCAGTTTGCAGCACCCATACTCTTCTTTGTTCTTCTTTGCTTCGACGGTTCCATCTTGCCTTCCTTCAACCCCCTCTCGATCCTGCGCCAGTAGCACCATGGCATATTAGACCGTCGCCGCGCTCTCTAGAAGGCGTAGGCGTACCTTTTGTTGCTACAGGATGCGCTAAATGGCGCTGCTTTCAGCTTAAGAGGTTTGCTTTTGCCATGCTGTGTTTCCCGCAGAGCACCTATTTAAGGCTACCCCCACCTGTTAGGGTACGTACGCTGAGTCGACTGTAACCGAATTCGCAGCGCCCTATGAAGGGCAGATTTGTTAAGACTTTAATCAGGAGGCGTGTTGTATGGCTTGGGATTTAGAGTGTTTTCTGTGCGCACGCAGATAACTCAAGTCTTTAAGGTGCACGTTGTCTCGGATTGCGTAATGGGCCACTGTTATTTTAGGCCAGTAAACGTGTATATTCAGCCGACCAACTGGTTTGTAGAGCCTGACAAGGCGTCGTTGCAGTCTTTGACAACGGAACTGAAGACGCATGCATTGCACTTACTGAGAATGAGGGAGAGAGCGGCGATGCTGCATCGGAATTTTCTTGTTCGCAAGCCTACCTTATGGCTATCGCGCATGAGAGCTCGGCTTGCTGCAGATCTGGGCGCCGTTTGTTTCATGCAGCCAACTACCATTAAACAGCGACGTGGGAGAGAGCCTGTGCGGCTGTTGAGGGTTCACAAGCAAGCAAAGTTAAACAGCCTTTTTGATAGCAGCCAAAGGGGCCAGGTTCTTGTCACCTCTGGAAGCAGCCTTCCGCTGCACGCACCGATCATTGACCTCAAAGAAGCAGTGGCCAATGAGGAAGAATACCGGAAAGCATCTGAACAAGCGCCTCAAAATGTACTCGGCCTTTGCAGAAAACCGGTGGGTGTTTGGCTTTCCCGCTTAAACAATGCAGACGGTGGTTCTTTAGATGGGGTTGTGAAAACAACTTGCTCCCTCACATGTGTAATGGCTGGGGCTCTTAGTGAGGATGCCTAATGTTCTTTGCAGCGCAGTAACTTGCTTCGACGCCTGGCTGACAAGGGGTTCGTGTTGTGCACAGTTGTGATGAGGAAGGACCAGCACGTCGTTGACCGATGCGGGGTAAGACACACGAAACCTTTCGTGCGTTGTGTCCAGTAGCCTTGAAAAGGCCGTTTCTCATCAGCGAGTATAATGAAATCCCCCGATTTTGGTGGGTATATATACCTACTAAACTCAAAGCCACTAAGGAAAGTCGGTAGTAGACCATACGCTGCTTCATTTCCTGTAGGTGGTGAGCGTATCGTTTATGTCGTGTTCAGGATGTGCCCGTTGACGACATTCACACTATGCAGGCGGTGGACAAGCTTCATAGAAATCTGAGGGATCCTTCTTTACCCGTGCGTTCACAACAACCTCCGGCAGTAACAAGAAATTGCGCAAGCCATCCTTTACTGTTACATCATTATAATTCTGGGCGCCTGGAAAGTTTACTTATATGCGCTGTGCCTCTCCTGTTCTCTGCAGATGCTTGGTTATGTACCAATGAGCCTTCCCCTTGAGAGCACTAAGGTATGGCACACATTCTGCAGCAACTTTCTCGAGTTCTACGCAAGCCCAGAAATGAGCCTTACCGCCGGGTCCCTGCATGCTCCAGCCTACTGCTTCCGGCGTTTCCCTGAGGCTCCTAGAGACCAATCACTAGAAAGGGGACGGGATTCTGCATTTGAAAAGGCAGTTCTTAGCGCCTTCGATGCTCGTTTATTCCCTTGGCAGTCGCTGCTGCACAAACATCTCAGGCTGTCGCGCGGGCCTAAAGGTACCTTAATCTTATAGTTTTTTTGGTTGTATGGTTATCCTTTTGCTTATGTAATCCCGTATAGGCGATATCTTCCATGCTAATGGAACTGGAGCGAGCTGTGCCTCCTACAACCCTCGACGAGGTATGAACCTTGGGATGTCTGCAGACTTAAAGGCATACCGAATCATGGCTGTAACCTAACAGACGTGACATCTCTTGGGTACCATTCTTGTAGTCGGCAATCCCCTCGGAACGCCTTACGGTTGCGCCTTTCCTCTTTTTTTGTTCTGAGACTTTCGATGCCAGCTGCGAATCCCTTTGCAGGCCCCTTCTGACGCTTGCGTTGCCCACATTTCCCGGGAGCTCCAAGAGATAGAAAATTTGCATGCTTTGGAGTTGTGGCGAACCGCTGAACTGGACAAGGCGATCACTTCTGAGATGGTGCTGCGGTCTATGGTTAAGTTTGCACACTTTACAGTTAGGGAAATCGCACCGGAGAGCTCTCCCGAGCATGGGCTTTCGATACTTAAACTTACAAACAAGTGGAGTAGGACCTCGGAACTCCTGCGAAAATTCAATGAGGCCGTCATCTCCTGCCCCACCTCAACAGTCCGGCCGATATATTTCCCCCAGTATGCAAGTAAAATACTTCCTCTTCCTAAGGAAGCGCTAGACGATCTACCGTTCCAAATTTCGAAGATCCTGGGCCTTGATATTCCTCCTATTCACAGGTGCGTCATTATCGAAGCGTAGAATAGTACACAGGTAAATGAGCTGTAAGATCTAACATTTGAACAGTGCGTGGGTATAGAAACTTATAAGAGCCTCTTTCTCATACGCATTACACTCTGCAGCTGAAGTCCTCCGTGCGTGGGCGTTCGGTTAATATCGTAGTTGTGTCCTCGTGCATCACTCAGGCTGTTGATTGGTGGTGCATACATAATGTCACTCACTGTGAATCGTCGGGGTCTTGCTGAGGGAATTGGTAGGCAGGAAATATCTGGCCTAGTTCTAAGGAACCGCAATCTGCTAATAACTTTCGCGTCAAAGCACCTTCATCCAACAGCCCAGGTAATTTTCCTTATTGTTGCACTTAGTTTGCAGTAGAGACTTCGAGCAAGCAGAATGCAGTTTCACATTCTGTTTTCACGCTCAGTTTTTATTTGAGCTTAGGTGCTCAGAAAGTAGAGTAACATCTGAGCGTACTAAGTCATTATAAGCCTAGAACAATATGCTAGCGAATAGTTGTCGGTTGATTGAATTGGGAACTACTTTGTCACGTAAAGCTGCTGTCCAGGGTCCATTCTGTGCTTGCAGAACCACGTAAGGAAATATGTGCAGGAAGTTGCGCAAACGGCTGGTCGTATTTTGGATATTGCATTTGACCCCGAAGTTCAGTGGAGGCTTGTCCGCACTCTTATGGTGGTTCCGTTTTGGCTCTTTGCATTTGGGCGGTACTGCGGGCCGGCTGATAAGAATGCAGCCTTTGAGTTAGGATACGGGCTCTGCCCCTTGCACTTGTTGAACTTCGTAAGCTGCCCCAAAAAAACCTCACTCAGCTGGGAGGGTGCGTGTGGAGGGGAACGTACCGGTGTGCCCATTCAGGGTAGCCGCCAGTGGCGTACGAGATCTACTTTTGACATTAGTTGCCCACAAGAGATCTTGGGCCTTCGGACTTTTACAACTGTGTCACGTGCTGCTTTTTTTGTTTTTTTCAGTTTATTAAAGATGCAACTGCAGCATCTATGGAGCAACCAGGCCTGCAAAATTGGGCTAGACGGTCTATTAGCAGGTTGGTTAAGCGTGTTGAAGCGGCGACACTCCCAGATAAGGCAAAGGAGCATGCGAATGTGTTCCTCGAACAACATATGCAAGATTTACCGCAGCTACACCCCAACTTCTTCCGGAGAGAAGGAGGGAAAATATTTAAGACCTTTCCGATTCAGGGATTGCAGACAATAGCTCAAAACTAGTACACCATTCTTCACAACACTTGCGAGCATTACACCGGATGTTTGATAGTAAACGTCTTTGAACTACTGCAGCAGTGGCAATTGGGCTTTAGGCGTTGCCCAGCGCATACTGTAGTCGTCGAAAGGCAAGACCGTCTACAAGGTGGTCACCTCTTCGTGGGGCTGTCTATATGTATGTGAGTATGGGTCGGCACATTACAATACGTGTCTTTTGGACGTGAATAGTTCTTGGACTTGCCCCACAAAATGCTACTAATAGATTATATATATAAGCGAAAACGCCTGGTTGCTGTTTCCGATGCTGCTGAAATAAATGAATGCAGCGTTGCGTGCTGCCTCCAACTTCGAATCGTTTTGAATTTGCTATTTATAATGAAACTTCATGGATTATAATGACTTCGCTGACTTGAGCCACAAGCAATGCACGGCATCACACACCGCAGGCACGTGCCCATGCTAAAACTTCCACCGCCGATAGGCGTTAGCACCAAAATCACCGGGCTTATACCTTTTTGATATCTGTAGGACTGTGAATGATTAATAGAAATCTAACCCAATATGCAGATCAAAATAGAGCGGCAAACAGATACAGGAAGTGAGAGATTCTTCTAAGCCCCCATCCCCATAACTGTTTGCTGTTGCTGGGGCTGCGTTATGCGTACTACACACATTCTGTCAACCTCTTAGAATGAGAACAAGCTGGAAGCATAGAATACCTACTATCGCTACACGAGTGTAGCCGATGCTGCTCTAGTCCGATGCAGTACTGTCTGACGCTGGTAAATATACTTTTACCTTCGTGTGGCATGCTTGATACTGACGGCGGAAAAGCGTTCCCCTAGTGTATAAGGTGTTATTTCATGCGCCGAAAGGGCTTTAAGCATGCTTGCAGATGAGTTGGCTTCCCCCCAGGGGTTACAGAAAGGCGTGCTGCAGCTCATAACAGGTCACCTCTACAACAAACCAGCCGCTGGCCTTTGCGTCGCTGTGCCAACGACGCCTGGAGAGTGTTGAATTATTCAGCTACCCTCTGCTATTTCATAGTAGGTACTTCCACTATAATGCAGCTCACGGCGGCCCGCCGAGAGGACTCTCGTTACATCGAACGTGCGGTATACACGCGCAGTTGTTGTGCTCTTTATGCAGTACTTGTTGAAGCCGCAAGAAGGAGTTGCTGATACCCACTATGGCGCTGCTACGCATTAGAAAAGCTCACCATTTTTCGAGTTGTTGTGGTCACTCCCGAACCCCCCCCACAGGCATACTGGAAAACATTTCCCTCATTATGAAAATAGGAGTGCCGAACACAGAAAAGTATAGACCTACGTTAATTCCAAGTGACAGAATTTTATTTTATCAGCAATAATAATGTTGATATGCGCTTCTCCGTAGGAGAGGGTGACGCGTTCACCAAGTACCAGACTGTCGTGCCATCTCAGCGGAGAAAAGGATGAAGCATATCGTGTCTTCTAGCTTTGATCCGATAATTTCCAGTTGCTACTCGCACGACGATGGAACATCATAGCCTACTGTAATGGTGAGCGAAAAACCACACATAGCTAGGCTCCCCGTTATTGCTATATTCTACAGTATATTCGGGGCTGTGTTGAGAGGGGCCCCACCCCACTGTTTGGGTGCGTGCAGCTCAAGGAGTACCCTTCTACGTCTTGTTCCATACTTTATCTCCTCCATATTAACATTGGCGGTAGAAATAAGAGGGGATACTCCCAGATCCTCAGAGACTTTGATGACGGCTCGTGCAGTGGTCACTGCGTTGTGTTGAGACGGCTCTACTCCGGAAGTTCGTGTGCGGCATTTGGGATATCTTTACTTCTCTTACCCGGATTTGCATCTCTTGTTGAATATCACGTCTAATATTTCATCGACATTTCGAACTGGAAACAGATCTACTATCATTTAGAGGTCGCGCTAGCTGCCGTTGGCTGCTTCCCTCGACCGTCTCTGTTGAGAACTTGACGTGACGATGCCGCAAATGTCTTTTCCAGCCAATCAAAGCGACGCCGCTATGAAGGAGGCGAGTCTCTTCTACCATATTTCGCAGTCATTAGCGGGTCATTATCACTCATTATATCGTGCTGCCTGGAGGCTTTTACCTTTGCCCGGGTGCAGGCAAACGCGTAGAGCGCGCGTCTTTAGCTGCATACCCAAACACCTGCAAGCAATGCTTTGCTTACGTAGACATTGGTTTGCTCGCATACAGCTGTGGGCTTCTAGGTACCTGTTCCGTTACAGCATGTGCCACTTCGCTCGGCTGTATATGTAGTGTACATGCTCGCTGGCCATTCAACGGAGTGGAGCTGTGCCTGTTGTTTCTGGTTGGCTGAATTTGCAGGTCCTGGCCCAGCTGCAGTCATCGGACACTGCTGTACGTAGTGCTGCGGAAGACCTGCTGAACAAGACACCGCTTCAACAGCTGTTGCCAGCGCTTGCTGCCGCTGCTTCTGCCGCAGATGAGGAAGCGCCAAGTAGACAGCTGGCCGCTGTCTTAGTCCGGCGGTATGCACACAGCAGATTGAAGGACATGAAAGATGATCTGGAGCAGAAGCAGCAGCTTATAGACCTTGCCATGAGGAGCCTCGTAGCTGCATTCTCATCTGGGGGTCCCTTCACCGTGCGAAAAGCAGCAGCTGAGGCCATCGGAGAGCTGTGGCAGCACATGCCTTCTACAGGTGCTTCTGCTCTGTCTTAGTTTCACAAATGAATTGGTATAGACGGGTTTTGTTCGCCCGGTGAAGCTTTTAGTCATTTGTGCTCAGACGTTCGCTGCGTCCTCTTCTGCTCAGCAAACATCAACCAGGCAAGCCCTTTTGGGTTCGTCTTCCAATGGCTTGACGCTCAACCAGCACAGGGGCCTTCGGCAGAAGAAGAATGCCTTCTGTGGCTGCTGGTTGATAGACTGGCCGATGTCGCGGAGCCCGAAGTGTACATGCGGTACAGCCACCAAATCGCCCAGAAGCTGAATCTCACATTCCAGCAACTAGACGTGAAGGTGAGTGAACTGGTTCCCTTGCGGCAAGAACGAGTCGTACATGCAGAAAGATAAGCGGAGACTGACACAAATAGGCTGGCACAGACAAACAGAAACATATTTGCAGCAAGAGGGGCAAATTGGTGCCCCTAAATCCTACAGCTTTTCTGTGATTGCATGTCTTATTATCCCATGACTCTCTAATTCATTCTGCCACGTGATTGGTGTCTCATCATCCGATACTGGGGCCAGGGTCAGCTCCATCTCCGAATCCGGCTGCATGTTTTTGTGCGAATTGCTCAGAACGCGGCAGCTGGCGAAGAAGCATTGGAGACCTTGTTTATTCGGTAGGTGTTGCACCATTGAGTTTATCTGTATACCACATTTTACATGCCGTGTATCCTTGGGGTTGTGTTTCTGGGATGTCTGTATGGTGTTGAATTCCTTTTGCCATTGCCTGTAGCAGGGCGTCCTAACGTGTCAGTTTGTTGCTGGAGACGTCTTTCTTTGCAGCACGGCTCGCTGGAAACCGGAAGGAGCAGAAGCAAAAGAGGCGAAGAAGAGAGCGATAACGGCTTACTGCTCCTTGTGCCCAGTGGTCCTGCAGATGATCAGCCGACAACCCTCTCCGGAGCTACTGGCTCCTCTCGTTTCTCTGGCAGAAAGGGGTCCCCAGTTCTTCCGTGACCAGCACGCAGCGCTCTTGGGCGCCATTAAGACTATCCTCGCCAGCTTGTCCGGTGTAGAGACGGAGGATACACGCCGGATGGCTCTGCAGTTAGCCGCTTCTTCCTTCCTTGGGGCCCCCAAGTTCTCAAGAAAGGTCTGTGCTTCTTATAGGTTCATATCTATGCTTGTGTGGAAGGTACTGGATTCCATAGGTTTATTTGTTGGTTCGCTCGTTGCTACAACAAGTATTGCGTTTCCACGCCTTGCACACGAGTCCATCTCCGTATGCAGAAGTCCTTCCTGGTAGGTCCACTCAAGGTTTAGGGGTTTAGCGTTTCGTGAACAACATGTGTGTTGGTGCAGCACATGGCGCTCGTAGACGACCTGCTGATGCTGCTGGCGGACACAGCGGCGGCTTCCCCCAGCGACTGGGAGGACTTAACAACATGGGAGGCGCAGGCCCGAGAGGAGGAAACAGGAGAAGAAACACTTCACAGTGTGGCCCTGCAACTCATGGCAGACATCGCCTCCATGCTGTGCAGCAACAGAGCTTCGCAGGAATCCGGGGCTGACGGGGGCCCCGCGGAAGGAACGGCCTCCTCAACCGGTAGGCACTGGTGCCGCTCTGATCGCTGCGGGCGCTAGAGGGCTGTGACCGTTCTCATTAGAGGTGTTTATACGCTCGACACCATGCGTAAATATGCAGTGGTATTCGCGTGCAGTTTGTGCCGCTCTCCATATCCTGGGCGAATGCGTTGCAGGAGGCCTGCACGTGCTAGCAAAAATCATGAACATATTTTCGTTGCTAGTTGAACAAGAAGATCCTCGCTACTCCTACACTGCCCTCGAGTTGCTGGCCCTTCTGTTGGACGATGAAACCTGCAGGCCTCTCCTAGGGCCTTACGTAGGCAAAGTACGCGGACGCATGCAGAAGCACAAGAGAACACGCGCCTCACTGCCTTGTGCTGCTTCTGCTTCTTCCACTGCTGCTATTGTTGCTGCTCTACGTGCTGGTCGTTGGTGAAAGTTGGATGGGAGGGTCTTGCGCGTTGGAAGGTCATTCATGGAGGAGACGATTGTTTCTTGATATATATGTGACAGTTGTTTTGCTTGTGTTTAGCTGACGGTGACCTGTATAGCGGCGTTGAAGGCCGCGGACGCCCGTTTGCGTTGGCAAGGCTTAAAGTGTTTGGGTTCGATGGTGGAGAACGAAGAGAAGTGGACACGGCAAGTGCAGCAGCAGCACGGCGAGCAACTGATGGCCCTCCTCTCTGAAAAGAGTGCAGAGGATCCTTCTCTCCGCTGCCGGAGACAGGCGCTTCTGGCCCTTGCCTCTTTCCTGTCAGGGTTGGCACCTGAGGAGGGGGAGGATCCTTCTCCGGAGACCCTCGCTTTCGTACGTCATCTGCACTAGCTGTGCTGTGCTTCTTGACTAGCTGTCGTTGCTGTTTTCGTTTTGCCTGGTGCTGTTGCTGTTGCATGTGCACATTGTAGATAGGAGCATGCTGAACGCTGAGTTGGGTTGCAAGTGGCGTGTAGCGCCTCTGGAAAATGGACATGGAGGTGCGGCGGGATTATTTAAACTGTGGAGTGTGCGCAGGTCGTCCCCCACTTGAATGGGGTTTTATCAAAGGGTGCGGCGCCTCTGTTGCATTTCATGTTGTGCCGGTAGTGGGCACAGACCCCAAGCGAGGGCATTTTTACATAGAGGCAGGAGACAATCTGCACTTCGCGCGTATGGTTGTGTTGCTTTTGTGTGTCTTTGTGGATGCTGCTGCTGTTTCGCAGCCGTAATCGCCGGTTGTTCCAGCAATGACATGCAGACCCAAGAGTTTGCACTGGCTCTCGCTTCTGCATTGGCAAAGGTGTTCTTCCGTTTCAGCCCCTCACCAACGAAGACTGCAGCTGCCCTTCGTGTGGCCCCCTTTCTTGACTGCCTGTGGGATTTGAGATAGGCAATTTAATGCCTCTGTTTTAAGCTTGTTTTTCCTTCTGCCCAAAGCTTGCGGATTGCACATTTTTTAGAAAGGGCCATGTGCGTTGCCTTAGGCCTGCGGCTCTGCCTTCATCCCCCACTACCCGCCGTTCGCAGTGGCGCTACGAAATCTTCTGGGAGGAGACGATCCTGCAGGGAAGCAGAAGGTGCAGCAGCTGCTCGAAGACCATTCCGGGCGCTGTCTGCTTCAAGCGGCAGTAGAGTTCGCTGCTGACCTTGGAACAGCCGTGGGCAAGGACGTCTTGAAGCCAGTACGTCTGCAGACGTGGTCAGAAAGGAGAAACCCGAGTTGTCAAACACCGGATTGCGGCACCTTCTGCCTCATATCTGGCGACAGAACGTACGTGTAGACGATGAGCGTGCGCTAAGGGACCTTGATGTACTGGCTGCTGCAGGACGCCCCGTGGCTAGTGGAGCGCCTCCACAGCCTCCTCCTGGCATGCGAAGCTGTTCCCGCCGCCTCAGCGGTATTCAGCGCCATTATGGTTTGCCTAGCTGTCGCCGCGCCTGCATGCGGCCCGGAGCTGCTCCAGCAGATGCAACCGTTGATGGATATTGTTCTCCGGAAGGCCCAATTGAGCATCCAGGTGTGGCCAAAAGGCACTTCTATTTCGCACTGCGGCGTTCCACAGTAGATATGCTCAGCGGGTAGATAGATATTTGGAGGCTTCGTGCTGTAAATGAGGTAATACTTCTGTTTCGCCTCCGGCGGTGCGCAGTGGATGCTATCCCGGGCAGTAGCAGCAGTGCGAGAGACGTAGCCTGTAGAGAACGCTGATACGCTGTGGGAGCCACAGCACGACGAACCTTTAGTGCATGCCCTTTGAATGCAGATGGGCGTAGCCCAGGAGGTGGGAGGGGCTGCAGGCTCGTTGAATGCGGGCGCGGAACTGTCGGAGGAGGGAGGCGTATCGCAGTTCCGTGTTCAAGACAAATCGGGCAAACAAACCATCATATCGATCAATACAGTGAGGTTTAGGAGCTTTGCCGCTGTGGAGCTGCAGCAAACATTCTTTAACTAGGAACTACGGACATCTTGTTACTGACTTGTGCTCGTAGAGAAGGGAGTAGTTGCTGCTTGGCCTCTGTGCCTTCTGTCATCACCCGCCGTCCTTCTTGTTTTAGCAGCTTTGCTCTTCAGTAGGAGTACCTCAAGGTGCTGCTTTCTGCAGTGTGAAGTGTATATTGGTGGCTCCTGCTGCGCGTAGGCCGCAGTGGAGGAACGGCTGGCTGCGCTGCGTCTGCTTGGGGCTCTTGCGTCGGCTGTAGGGGCGGCGGCTCCGATTGCTTGGGGGAAAGAATGGACTGCTGTTGCACTTGACAGTTGCTCCTCTGAGTTTGCGATCGTCCGCAGTGCTGCATTTGAGGTGAGAAAATCTCTTTTACGAGCGCCTAAACCCATGCATCTTTGTGTCGGCCAACGACGTCAGCTCTACTACAGCCGGATCATTAGCTGCGGGGTTGTGAATGGTGCCAATCGTGCAGGCACTTCCGGGCTGTCTGACAGCCCTAGCATCCGCGCCAGAGCAGCAAGGACAAGCAACGACAGCAGCCTTGGAGTTTGTTGCTTCTTTCTTGTCGAACAGCGATGGCCAACTGCCAGCCTCGACGGCAACTTTCGCAGCAGAACACATGCTGCCGGCTGTGGCCCAGATCGTAGCCGACCAGGCGAAACGACAGAGGGAATGTATGCTGCGAGAGGAGTGTAAGGTGCCTCCGGAAAAGAGGGCGGCACTGCTTGAAAAGCTTTTCGTCGGCATGGGCAAGCTCATACTTCCGTAAGTCCTGCAGCCGGCAATCAGCTACTACTAACGAGGAACTTTGGTGTCCGTTCATTCAAGGCATAATCAAACTGTCTGCATGTGGTGGATTCAATGCCCAGAATCGGATATCGCTGTGGTAGTGTCTGAAAGTGTAGAAACGCGAAATGATCTGCAGTGGTAGTTGCGATGGCTTTGGCGGCTGCAGGGTCTTGACTCGCGAGTTCGAGCGTCTTGCTACGAAGGAGCAACAGGATGATGAGTGGGAAGTGCGCATTTTGGAACATCATCACCCACTTAGCGTGTGCTTTAACCTAAAGAAACGCCGAAAGCTGCACTTTATGAACCACGAGTTGTCCCGTTTTTCAGGATCTTAGTGACGATGATCAAGATGAGGATACCAGTTCCTTCTATGACGCCGTCATGCAATGCTCCGGCAACTTTTTCAAGGTATTCACACGCTAGGCAAAATAACAGTTTGAGCTTGTTCAATATGATTGCGCAAATTTGACTTTGACTAAAAGCTGATAGATTAGAGGCCATGATAGTTGTGCGCATAGCTGAATCATCATTTAGCTGAAGTAGAAGTTGGAGCATAAGTTGCGAGCACGATTAGATTGTGTTTCCGTGCCCTCATTTCTTCGTGAGCGTCAATGGTGCATTGAGAAGGGGGCCCGAGGAGTAGGAAATACGCTTCGCACACGCGTTTCACGCTCGCCTTTGTGTGCTGAAGGGTACTCTGGAATTGCCTTCAGTATTCGCTTTGAACATGTACGTTGTGTTGCATCCACCAGGTGTACGGGTCGGATTGTTTACCGCATTTTGATGCACATTTGCGCCTGCCATATGGGGCGTTGTTGGCACATGACCAGTCAAGTTACTATGGAAAGGTGAAGCCTGCGACTCGTAAATGAAGCGACTTGCTGCAGTGTGCAATGCTTTGCCTTGGGCTGAAATGCTAGCATGCGCCCAATGATGTAGTTCTGTGGCACTTGGATTAGCGTCATGTGCAATCTCAAACTGTTGGCAGAAGTTGTTCATAAGGGGAAAGCGGCAGATCCGGTTGTCATTTCGCTGTGTGCAGGTTGCAGCTCTGTGCCTTTATGCTGATGCGATCAACTACGGAGATCCGACGGCCACCCTAGAGTACAGCAAGGTCTTGCTTCCCGCGGCGCTGCTGGCTGTGAGCTCCCAAGCAGAATGGTCTATTGATGAAGAGCACGTGCTAGCTATTTCAGCATCGTCGTACGGACTGGGTAGGTAATATTATTCCAGGAAACGAAGATTACATTTTAGGGGCTGGAGCCAACGTTGACTGTTCAGATGTTCATGAGCGTTTTGGAAGATGCTTTGTGGGAATGCAATTAATATCGTGCTATGCTGGCAATGCATGAATCCTTCCTCGAAAAAGGCTTCTAAGTGCCGTCTGATCTGGGTCATTAAGCTCCATTCGTACGTTGCTCACTCGACGGGCATCTCGGATGGTATTCACGTTTAACTTCATATTTAAAAAGACCAGTTGTGCCATTTTGTAGGGCGGCATTTGTAGGCGGCTTCTATTATGCTTTCTTCGGTTGCAGGCGTTGTGGCGCAACGACATCCCGAGCTGTTTTCATCGCAGCTGCAGGGCCCTCTGGAGGCCCTGGAACGATGCCTTGCAAGCCCGTTGCTGCTGTCCGAGAGCGGCAGGGCGGCAGCCGATGGGACTGCGTCCGCACTTCTGAAGGTTTATGCAGGCTTTTGCATGAATATGGGGATTGAGACGGCTGGCGCGAAAACGGCTACACTGTTAGAGACGTGGTAAGTAGAGTATGCGCCAACTTCTGGCTCAGCTCAAGTTTCTCCAGTATGAACTGTCTTCTGCTGGCGGCTCCCAAGGAACGATTCATGCATTTTCCGCCTGTTTACAGGTTCCCTCTTCAGGAGGACGAGCAGGAAATCTACGACGCTCATGAGTTGTTACTACAGATGGTCATTCAAGACCACCCCCTAAGCTCTAATCCAGCAGTGCGGCAACAGCTGCGGCGCCTAGTCGTAGATGTTTTTTGTGGGAAACCCGAGTTGATAGGGGAGCGGGCAAGACGAGAGCTGTTGCAGGCCGCGAAGGACAAACTCTGCTGAACTGTTCAAGCTATTTGATCGCGCCTAATATCTAGCGCCGAGTCGGCGTCTACACTCGCATCATGCGTTTGTCTATATGCTGTGAATAATGCTTCAGTCAATAAAATAAGAGAGAGACGTGACGCAGTTCGGATTATTCAGCGTGCACTGCAACCCGCATGCATGCACACAAGCCTCCCAGTTCGCCAGGTCCTTTCCGCTCTCCGTTGCTATTCTTGTGTGCTGCCCTTGGTAGAGATCCGCGGCGAAAAGCGTTTACACGTGGGGCTGTGGCGGGTAGACACACTCTGGCTCAGTCATAAGTGAATGGCAGTCTAGGATTCATCTGCATACTTGCAAAATGCGTGCTATAGGGCAGCAAGGAATCTCCTTTATGTCGCAGTCCCGGAAGCACTGGCGCCCTTTAGTTGTAGGCAACTTGCCCACCGAGCGACGAACTCGTGAAAATGTTTTTGGCGCAGTTAATGCAGGGGGCTGGGCTCCACTAGCCTTAACGCTGGTCTTCGCGCCTACACCCTGTTTGTTTGCCTGATATTGTTCAGTAATTGGTTAGGATATATAAGTCAAATTACTCTGTTCGACATTCGAGTGCAATGACGGCCGCCGACTTGAAGCGTTTTGCACCTATCCGGACTCCCCGCAGGGGCTTCGATGCATGAGCTTACACTACGGGGAGAGCCGCCGTCTAAAATTCAAAACAGATTAGAACGAATGCTCCACCAGTTTCAGGCTGTAAACCTGAGCCTACCCTTGATATTGCTTTGCAAAGCGCTGTGAAACGGAGAAACGCAACTTTGAGTTGTCAGTTGCGTGGGGACGTGTGGAGATGACAGCAAATCAGCACTGGACTTTCGGGCCACCCAGGGACTGTTCGGATTGTTTGTCGGGTGAGCAGAAGAATTTAGAAATGCTGCTTTCGGCGTTGGCGCAAGGGGGGGAGCGCAGATTTCTCGTTCCCAAAAATCGTCAGTTTCCGACAGCTTAGCACTGAAAGGAGAACTGCGCCAAACATTTCTGAGAGATCCTAAACGAATTGCAACATATGGTGTTTCCTTCGCTGCATCTGCAAAATAAACATGGTGGACTGCGGTGAAAAACAAGTAGCTTTTGCAGTCAATTTGAGGAGCCCTACCCTGGGTCGGATCAGGGTATAATATTGCTATCGCCTGCGCAGCATCCACATTGTCTGCAAAGATACTGATCGGAGAAGGGACGGATACGCGCATCACCATTGCAAAAATACTCCGTGCCCCGCAGCTGCATCACGCGAAAGTGACTGCAGCTGCACTTTTGCAACGCAAGCGATCATGGCCAGGGTGTACGGACAAGGTGCTTGCTGGCGAACTAGAGGCCGATTTACTGCCTTTGGCTGCACGGTTCGAGTTGCTTCATAGTACGCAATAATATTGGCTCGGAATGTTTGCAAAAGATGCGGCTGAAGCCTAGGGTTTACTCACGGACACAAAAGACTTTTCACAGTAGTGTTGCTACAAGACCACGCGGTTGAAATGTCTGTTCCCTGCGGGTCTAGCACTTTACCATTTCGGACGGAAGAACTAAAAATGTATTTAATGCGTAGCAAAGTCCCAATAATTTCGTTTCATGCGGGCTTGAATAAATGATCGGGGAGCTCGTGCCTTCCGGCGTAGCTCTCCGCAGCGCCCTTCTTGGTGACGGACTCCGCTGCTACGAAGGTCGCTTTAGATACTGCAACCTCCGGTGAACTAGGTGTCTGAAGAAGGAAATAAGCGAATGATCCTGCAAATGAGTCACCCGCCCCCGTCGTGTCTACAACGAGCTCGGTCAAGACGTTTTTGGCCAGTGGCACTTTCGTCACTTTTCCATTTGCAAATATAACGCACGGGTTCGCTCCACGCGTGATGACAACATTGGCACGACCTCGCGCGCCCTCAGCAAACCGAGAAGCCGTACGAAGCATGACCTCATGGAGACGGCGTGCAATGCATTCCTCGTCGTCAGCTTCACTGGCAGCCATTTCGCGGTCCCACACCTTTACTAGTGTCTTCGCTTCGATGCTGTTGCAAAGAAGAAAATCTGTGAAGCAGCAGATCTCCGGGTCGACGCAGTCTACCGGCGCCGGCGTAAATACCGTGAAGACATGGGCATTTGCCTTTTTAGCTATTCGGAAGCACTCCACTGAGGCTGATCCCGGGATTCCATTCTCTGAAACGATCACTTTTGCTCCACACAGCAACCTGAAACGCAGAAGCAGATGCCAACACAACTGTGGCGGCTAATTTCCTCCTGAGACCCGCGCCACTGCACTTTGCACAACATCAAGCTGCTGGACTGGTGATGAACCTACAGGGGCATCTGCGTCGGAGTGCATAACTGCCGGATAACGATGTGTATATGAGCTTAGTAGAGTGTTGCACTGCTGCAAATACTCTAGGGCCGTGGTGAGTTACGAGAGAACAGGCTCTGCGGAGATGTGTTCCTTGCTTAATAACGCGTTGGCCCCGGGCACGTAGGCTATGGTATTCTCCCCGCCGTGAGCAACAGTGACTAAGGCAGTTCCAGTTTCAGCATTTGAGTCCATGCAGATGCCCCTGGTGTCAATACCGAGCGACTGGAAGTGGCGCAGAAAGCTCAACCCTGCGGCATCTCTGCCAACCCTACCAACCATCGCCACGCCGCAGGTAGATGTGTTGTCTCCATTGGCGGTTGTGCCGTTTCCGAATGGCTCAGTGTCTGATATTTGCTGCGAGGCACCAAACGCACACTCGTGGGTGACTTTTGCACATGTCGGACTGCTCTGCCGCAAGAGGGCAGCCTGAGCAGCCTGATTAGCTCCTTTGCCTCCAAAATGACTTTCCAGCGCGGAAGAAAAAACCGTCTCCCCCACACTCGGAAGTCGCGATACAAAGGACACAAGGTCCGAATTGATGCATCCCACGACGACGATGTCTATGTTCGCAGTCATTTCCGTCTAAATACACATGTGCAGGACGACCAGTGGAAACAACCTCTGGAAGAACAAGCTAGAAAGAGCAGCCGAGTGCTGATTGCTTGTTAATATTCCTTAGAAAGGGTATGTTATGTCTCTGCTCCACCCGACAAACTACACGGAGCAGGGGAATATTGAATATGTTTTACACCCGTCAGCACATCGGGCCCTGTGTGCCTGTAGGTAGATCTAAACATAAAAGCCATTTAATATGTTTTTCAAAGTTCAACGGTAAATCCTTTTCTCGGCATGCGCGATGCTCCCAGAGGCTTTCTTCATGCTTGGGCCTGGAGTGCAGCCCCAATCGTCGAGTGGCTTTTGCTTGAAGACTCGTGATTGGATAAGCTGCATAGTGGAATTATGGTAAGCCTCCAGAAGTGTTGTTGCTACACTTTCTGCCACATATACGGAGACCAAGCTCCTACACGGCCACGCCTGAACAAAACCTGCTGCCGAACGGCCGACGTGACCGGAAGAGCCATCCGTCGCCCCTGCTGCTTCACAGATTAAGGATGGGAGCCTGTCTGAGCAAAGATTCCTTGGAGCATCGAGCCCAGAAGGTATTTGTATTACTGAGTCTAGTTACTTCTGCTTCAGTGCTGCAGCCGCACAACAGCCTCGATCATACGGGGCTGCTGTCCTTCTACATCTGTGGTGCCATTGCCTTGACAAAGCAAATAATTATGCAGCATGGCTGCTCGTTGCCGTTACTTTAATTGCGTAGCGAGCTTCCATAGTACCGCAGGAGTATCCCGTGGGCGGACGTGGCGTCCGCTCGGCGCTGTTAGCTATTAGTCCATGTGGTCCTTCTTTGTCCTGCTTGTGGTTAACTCCTTATAGGCGCGTCACTAGGGTTTTGTTGCATTACTGTGTCCTTTGCAGGCGTGGAACCGCTGCTGCTTCGCCTGGAACCGCTGGTTGCATCCTATCTTGCATTATGGTACGATTCCGGCTATCTTCGCGTTGGGCCTCGCGGCCAACAGCGAGCTCACGGCAAACCCCGTAACTCTTTTCCAGAAAATTATTTTAAATTGAATCGAAGTAATCCAAGTAAGCAGGCTTTCTCTGCAGTATAGAAATATTCTCAAGCTACTCCCGTCAAGGTATTCTGCCTCCACTCAGAGAACCGTACTCTGCCTGTGGCTGGGCAATATGTGGATGCTGGGTCTTCTCCAGTCGTTTCCGGGAAGGCGCTTGCTTCGAAGGACACGTGCTGTCCCCGACCCCAGGGAACAGCAGTTGCTTCTTTTACGCTAAAGTACGAAATTTTGTTCAGTGGACGAGATGTCCTAGTGCCGCGTTCTCCGCCGCTACCTTGGCTGGCCAGCGCGGGCTTCACCTCTCGAGGCCCTGTATTTTGAGGCAGGTACAGATGGAACAACACTGTGCGCATTACATGGATGTACTGTCTGTTCCGCTAGCTGATACTGCCACAGTTGGCAGCAACGGCGCCTCGTTAAAGTTGTGAACTTAGAGCCACTCTTTATCCGAGGAGCGGAGTCCTCATAGCGCTCTGGGAAATGCCTTTCTGCACTATCAACTCATGCAGCTGCGAAGTAGTTTTGTCTTGCAGCGGTGGATTGACTGCTAACAAACTATTTAATTGGGGCTGTTAAAGTGCAAAGGCGGAGCCGCGGAAACGACTGCAGAAGCTGCTGCGGATCCGCACACCTGAAACATAAGTACCTACTGACCCTTTATATCCATCCAACGGCAGTGCACGCATTCGAGTACTGCCAGCCCTATAACCATGAGCTCACTCAGGTCACACAACGCGCGGAAGTAGAGAACTGCACAAGAGTCTTTGCTAAAGCAGCCAGTAGCAAGTGGATACTGGGCCGCTAAAAGCTAACGCAGCCGATATATACTTATGAAGTTAGCATAGATCCAAACGTATGCACGCACCACATATCTGGAGGTGCCTGGAGACGCCGTTGAATAAGGCCCAATTCGCTGCCCGGATATGTCCCCCTATTGGGTGGCGTGTTGTGAAGTCCTTGGCACCTTCAACAGGCCGGTCTGGCAGGACAGTCAAGCGTTAAGTCAACCGTCCATATTTACTGTCCAGCGGCTAGTCGCCCGACCATGTCTTCAGACTTTGCAGAGACTGAACCGGTACGCCACAAGTGCAGCATTCACTTCCTTCGTCGGCCCAGTGACCTGCATCTTCTATATCATCATTGTCCAGGCACTCAAGTATCAAAGTTTGGCGCAAGTGTTCTCTGTCTTCGGGTGGCTTTCGTCTGAGGCGCTGTCGGGGGTATCTGGTGGGTTCCTTGTCAGTTCACTGACGCTCCTTCCCAGCTTTTTCATGCGGGACGCAATTCGTATCCTCGCATCTCTCACAAGCGTGGGGACTTTCAGCTTCACACAATCTTCACTCCTCTGTATGCTACGTGGCCGCTTAGTGCGGAAAACATCGAGGATAGCTTGCGGCTCGGCATTTTCAAATGCCACCGCATATGTCGACATAAACAACGGGAACAGATGCTCGACTTCGTTTGCGCGTATCACCTCAGCCACCAGTTCGAGCGTCGCAGGCCCCTGATGATGCATAAAAAGCATATAAAGGCACACACAAAGTAGCATGGGGCTGAGGAAGTCCTAGATGGGAAAGTGTCCACGACAGAACGGGCCCTACGCCTTTAGCCCCTCTTACAGAAATGTGAAAACGACCGGTACCTGGAATATCCACACACACGTACTTGCAGTTTCTGGCCGTTGAGCATTTCCTTCTCCAGCTGATTCCAGTCTTTGCCCTTCTGGCGCACGAATGCCGCAGCTACTCTCGCGTTGCGTCCCCCAAAGACGGTCGTGATAACATCAGCATAGCCCGCGCTGTCGTACAGCGTGTCCTGCAGCAGCCAAACAGAGGCATACAGAGGTGGGCTGGGCTATTATCTTTGAAACGAGGTACGGTGCAGCCTTTAAGGCATAATGCATGATATACGGTGGTGGTTGCTGCAGCCAGGGCTACGTGCAGCAGCCTGATTTAGGCCACTCACAGCAAGGAGGTCCCCGAAGAAGAGCATAGTAAATGTCTTTATTTCCTCTACACCAAGGCGGAGTATTGCTGCCTTTGTGTTAGTACCCTGGCCCATTCCTTCGCAGAAACCACCGGCAAGAGCAACAACATTCTTCAGAGCTCCGCAAACCTGCAGCGCCATAAGGAACAGTGGACAGGGTTAGCAGTAACGATCCCCGCCACTAAAACAACTGAGCCCTGCACGTTATGGGCAAGCGAATACGGACGGGTGCAGGTGGTGGGCAAAAGCAACACAGCATCGTAACTCACCTCGACACCGTCAACATCCGGGAGAACATTTATCTTGAAGTTGGGTCTGTCAAAAAGCAGTTGCCACAAGGCTGCCGTCTCGGTCTCGCCATCTGCATGGCCAATTGTCGCCTCGGCAAAGTTTTCAGCGGCAACATCGTTAGCCACATTGGCTCCTACGAAGGACGACGTCAACAGACAGCTTAATTCATCCAAAAGCTCCTACCGTGAAATGCAAGGCGTCAATTATGCACTGCACATGCAAAAGATCCCGGGCAGCAACAACAAACTTGCGGCAAAGCCTCACCCGAAAGAATGCACGGCTTCGGAAGGTCCAATATGGAACCAATTTCATGTGTCAGGGTTAAAGGCCAGCCATTCCTGACACCAATGCCTTTAATAAGCGATATCGCCCGACAATGAGGCGGCAGTAGCTTAGCTTTCCTCAGCTCTCGACAAGCTCTCTGCTCACATACACGCGATATAACGATTTGAGTCACTTCAAGCTTTCTTGTATATGATATACTGCATGGACGCACTAACCATATAATCGCCGGAATTTCCTATTCCAAATAGCTGAAGGTACATTCGTGCAGCTCCACAGGCTACATTCTAGAGTGTGAATCCACTACACGCTGTGCAAATCACCTCGATAAACTGGTGGGGCATGACAAAGACCAGGAGGTCCGCATCTCTGCACGCATCCGTGAGGGAAGGAACAGCACGTAGATTCGAAGGTAGTTCGAAGCCCGGTAGGTACTTCTTGTTTTCATGATGGTGGTTTATCCAGTCTGTCAACTTGCGGCCCTCAACCTCTTCCTCATACACCCACATGCGGACCTGCAAGAGACAAGTGAAATCTGAAGCTTTTGCCCCCATTGTAATATATTGCACTTCGCCATTTTTCACTGACACAATTACAACGCACAAGGATGAAGATGTATGCCTAGCGTGACGCATATGCACTCACAACCCCAATGAATTGATTACAGTGCTGCTTCACAGTGTAGGGTACCAAGCCGCACATCTGTATTGAATATGTGCGAGTTCTTCGCATTTGAAGCGACGATCTTCCCCACTGCTGTCCCCCAATTACCGGAGCCAACTAAGGAGACCTGAAATGACAAAAGAGAAAAGTCCAGAGCGCATCCCCAGCTGGAATAGGGAAGGCAGCTACATGTTAGAAGGTATCCAGCGCCGCTTTAATGGAGATACAGATAGCTCCGTGTATATGAAGGAGCCCTGTCCCTGTGCGAGGGTCCTCAGATGCCGCACGCGTGACGCGAAAGCGAGATAACGAGGAAATATAATTTGGGCAGCTACTCAACAAATCGCCACTACCCACATATTCCCCTTGAACAGATGCGCACCTTTCCCCCTGACATCTCTGGGAAAAGGGTTAATGACGAAAAGGGGACAAGAAACTGCAGATGCTGTGCACACGGCTACTCGCGCGGGTCAATACCTCCCCAGCAACTGAATGAAGCAAACCTAGCTGAAGCGCTGACTCACCTTTAGAGGCCCCTTTTGGAGGGCCTGAAGAAGAGGAGGGTACGCGGACGCGGGACGCAGGAATGCCTCCATACTTGCAGGTGTCAATAGAAACAGAAGACAAAACAACAGCACCGCGTTCCAGACGCGCAGCCCTAGGCGAGGCCAGGGGGGTCCTAGGTGAGCTGAGTCGGAGGCGGTGGGGGTAGTTACAACCCCTGACTGCCAACTTGGGTGGAAGCGGTTACAGCTGAATGTGCCTGGCTTCCTCTGGTTGCGCACGCCAATCAGCTGGGGGCTCCGTTGTTGCATTGATATGGAAAATGTAATAGGGTGTGGTTCCTCAATAAATATTATTGCAAAGTGTTAATATCGCAAGTGCTATAGAATGAACCTGTCTGCGCATGCCATCTGTATATTCGTTTTTGCATGTCTTTCCGTCAATGAAGAGACGGGTGCAAGGGTACCCGTCTGGAAACTGCTCAACGCAGGATACGCAAATAACACGATTCTTAGCAGCCGTTCAACGCAATATCTTATATTAGACGATGGCGCTGCGGTAGCAGTGGACGAAAGTTACCGCACAGTGGGATGCGCCTCACTCCGCACACACAACACCAGGTGTTGTGCCGGGCTGTAAGTACCCTAGGGTTCAGCACGGGGGGTTCTCCTAATCTCGGAGAAGATATATTAGAGCTTCAAAGCCAAAACTAGCAGTTTTCTTAAACGATATTCATTGTTTCCGATGGGAAAAATATTATAGGTGCGATAGAGAAAGAAATAACAGAGCTAAAGAGGAGACCCGACCCCTAGGGATCTACAGTGCAGCGAAGGACGTAACACGCCAGCAGTAGCTCATTACAGAGTCAGTTTCATTGAAAGAGAAAGATATGCGGGCTATTGAACAACTCTGTTCTGCTATACAGGCGAGTTCCTTATTCTAGGTGACCTTTATCGAGTCTTCCATGAGTATTCCTGGGCTGAATTATTCGTGTAAAAGGAACCCTCGATGGTATTCAGCTCGTCAGGGGCTGCAACGAAACAAAAGATTGAAAATGAGGGTTCACTAAAAGCAGCTGGCCTCCTTCCCCTGGCTCCAGGCGTCCTGGATGAGTGGCTGAGGGCCTGGGGTTGCCAGAGTGGAGGCGCTGTACTGCGATTTGCAGCCCACCTTACGAACACAACCGGGCCTTCTTTGCCGCATGTATTATCTATATAGGCAGTTGTTGAGCCTTTTTACATTCATGCAGGCAGTCTGTTGTATTCAATGAGTGCTTGTAACGAGAGTTCTTGATCGTTTTCGAGGGCTACCGAAGGCCCCAATACAGACAAAATACTTAAAATAAGGACTCCCAGGAAACATCTGACCTCCATTCAAGCCTCCAGTCAGCATGAAACCGGAGGTTCAGGGCTTATGGCCTGTGGAGAGAAGGCCGCATGAGGTCATTTGTAGCATGCCCTACATGCAGTTGAGGCGTGCCCTACGTAGCATGCCTTAGGTGCAGTCGAGCCGTGCACGTAGTCCACGGCTCAACAGTTGAGACGTTGAGACGTGTGCCAGACGTGCAGCCGAGACGTATACACCGACTGGTGAGCAGACTACCTACTAACGGCGAAGGAACTGTTCAACAATTGCCTACTGAGTTAGCACATGCAGCAAAAGGGGGCTTGGATGTGTCTAGATGTGGGGTTGCCATGCAGCACGAGTTGCACAGGGGGTGCGTTGCAACACGTGCTGGGATGCCGCACCTCCCCGTGTGTAGGCAGCTGAGCAGTAGCGCTATGGTTGCCTATGGTCTGGGCGAGGAGGTCAGCTGCGTTTTATGGACTCATTTCTTATAAGGGCGTTACGCAGCGCGTGCGAGCCCACTAAAATCAAGTCACGTAGGATGAAAGTAAGTGCTAAAGGCTGTTTGTCGCTTGCTCGCCTGGCGTTCCTACTGCAACAGGAACACCAGGGGGAACGCCGCTGAACACAACGGCATTCCTGCGCTGTTGCCAGCTTCGTGTGGAACTCGGGAACTTCTGCTGGCTTCTGGCAGCCAGTACCAACGTCAATACAGGCAGTGAAATTTCTGTATAAACCATAGCTGCTGGAGAGCATTGGGGCCGAGAGTGTATTATTGTTTTATACGTACTTTGTTTCGCTCAGGGGAAGAGACCACGCAACTTAGATGAATTCTATTAATTTGACCAGAATACAACCACAAAGCTGCAAAAGCATCCTGCACCAGCGTGTGGTTAGTGTGTTCTATTTGACCGTCTGCTAACTGATGGCTTACGATAGTCAGCTTATGGACAGTATTGTGTTGCTTCAAGAATTCGTGGCAGAAAGCGACACAGAACTTCGGGTCATAACTGTAATCATGCGTTTTGCGAAATCCCTGGAACTTCCAGACATGATTAATGAATAACCGTGCCACTCCCCCGTCTTTGGGGCAGGAGATGTTGTGAACATGCTTGCTGCGTCTCTCCGCGACTACGCAGGTTGTAACGAGAGTCCTTGAGCTTATCAAAGGACTATCGTTAGCTGCGAAAAAGCCAAAACGTATAAGAAAAGAGTCCGTAAAAGCCGCTGACCTCCTTCCCCAGACCTTAGGCCACCATAGCGCTGCCGCTCCGCTGCCTACACACGGGGAGGTGGGGCAGCCCGGCATATGTTGCAGGGCACCTCGCTGCAACTCGTGCTGCACGGCAGCCCCATATCTAGGCGCATCCAAGCCCCCTTTTGCTGCATGTACTAACTCAGTAGGCAATTGTTGAACACATCCTTCTCCGTTGGTAGGTAGTCTACGCACCAGTCTGTGTACACGCTTAAAGCGCACGACTCAACGTCTCAACTGTTGGGCCGTGCACGGAGTGCATGGCTCGACTGCACGTAAGGCATGCTACACAGGTACACTATCACCGCCTCTGATTCAACGAAAACTCCAGATATCCATTGAGATGTTAATCCACATTCACTCAGGAATTAGAAGACTGCAGGACTCCGGATTTGACGATGTTCACGCAGCCTATGCTGCTGATATCGCTGGCAAGCGATTGCGCATTCGTCGCCCGAATGGTGCCTCATAGTGCATCCAAAGGGACATGCTAGTCTCTTTGCTGTTGGATTGGCTCCCTCATGGCCCACTAAAGCATGACTATGCATTTTGCTCAAAACGTCTGTGCGAAGCTATGCTCGAACGTATAGCCGATGGAGCCCACGATCCTTCCGGTACCACAAGAGATCGCCGCCTATGCTGTAGCGCTCAAGCTTCCACCCGTTGTCGAGCCTAGCAAGAACGGTGGCTACGCCACAGTCTAAGGAATGAGGAGAACATAGCTCAGGGATGTCGGATCTTATCAAGTGAGAGTGGTTGTGGAAAACTGTGCCTGACCTGCGGAGGGCCGTGAGACGGTGTCGACAACGAAATGGGTTATACCCTTGATGTTTTCTGTGAAGTCGTACTCCCCGAGCAGGCAAAGCTGCCGAGCAACTCGTTCATTATGGAAGTTTTGAACATTCTTAGTCAGGAGACACTTTTCTTCAGGTGCTTCACGGATTGATGATTACTTTGAATGGTGAAGAGCCTCCCCTACAAGTGATGTCGACACTGTCGGCACTTATTTACGCCCCATCAGACAGGGTAGAACTCCGTATACTTCTGTTCCCTTTCCGTAAAGCGGTATGAGCACCAAGCGATTATCCGGGGGGCTGACAAAGCACAACCGCCAGCGCTGTGTCACTGGTGCTGGTTATTAGGAACAACAGCATGCTGATGTAAGGGTCCACGACCCAGGAGGACGACGTCAGGTGTTGGATGAGACATCCCTGGCGGCATCGCCTTCGTTCTGCATCGAAGTACGCTGCTTATCTTTCTTAACACGTATCCATTCGAGGTACGGCAATGGGCACTAACCTACGAATGAAGTTGACACTACGGTGCGAGACTGAGGAACTTCTGAACGTTCGTGCGTGCGCACTGGGGTAACGGCCATTTCCGAATCGCCCTTATCTTCGCCCAGTCTGGCTCGACTCCTGCTGTTTGCTTGAAAACCGAACACTTTTGTGCTTCCACGAATCGTTGCTTCTCGCATAGTAGCTGCAGAGCGAGCTGGAGCTGCAAATGCTTCCGCATGTTGTGGATGAAGACAAGCAGATCATCCTTTCCCCTCACTCTTCATGCTTAGTCACAAGAAGTATTAAAACAGTGATGCTGGCTTGGCACTGCTGTTATGCAGGCTCATTGGCGAATCCAGAAAGCATACACGATCATACACTGGCTGACCTGGGCGTGCATGGAATGAAATCTTACGCCTAAGTCTTATGCCTGTCACCAGTATGAGATAAAGGGATACGCAAAAACGCCTTACCGAACCTGAATGATAAATATACGCTCGAACCATGAATATCGTAAAGAAGATCGCCGATCGGCGGCAGCGATAATTTCTGTTTCACTGTGATTACGTGGAAAGGCTTGAAGCCGGCAAGCATGCCCCACCTTTCGTTTTTTTCTTAGCCAAAATCTTGATGTTTTTGCTAATTGGCGATTGAATTGTGCCTTTTCTTAGCAGTCCATCTGCTAGCTTCTCAATTTCCCCTTCATAATATTGCAGTCTAGAAACAAAGCTTCGGTCTGCTCTGGGGTTCGATGTGCTCCGACTGTAATGAGGGTCCTCAACCTTTTTCGAGGATCGTTGCTAGTCAAACTCCCTAAATACAACATAATATCATATTCTTTCTTCCCCTGTCTGTGCTGTTCGATGTCCCGCTTCGCCAGCTACCTACGCGTTTTCGTGCATATAGAATCCCGAAGTATGTGGCATTGTTTGTTGCAAATGAAACAGGCGCACCATTCTGGACCTTCTCCTGCATTTCTCGGTGTTGAGAGTCCTTGATGCTGTCTATTGTTGCTTGTAATACTCTGCCGAGCTGGTCTGGCGTCTGCAACTTATATACGCATGGGCGCTAGATCTGGATATGCACAGGTATATCCACAGGGTCACATACAAACCTGCTCCCTTTCTCTACAAGTAGGCCTATGGATGTTGCCTTTTCTCCTTCGCCAACGCATGTATATTCCACCATCTAGGCGATTTATCCTACAGTTCCCTCTCTACGGTTTAGCCAATTGCCGAGTGGCTCTCATCGGCGGTCCGGCAAGCATTGAACCAATTATAAAGAAGATCCAAATCCGCCACTGGACTGATGTTTAGCAAAGACTGACACTCCTCAGTGTTGTATTCAGTCAACAGTTTACCTGTCTATTTCCCTTCAGGCTTTGGGATAGCCTGTTCTGTTGCACCAAAATTGCACGGCAACGCATTTTGAAAGTCTTCAACACGCTTCATGTATTGTATGCAGCAATCATCGGCGTAAAGGGTGCAGAGGTGTTACGTTGCTACGCGACTCCACCATATCAGTTCCAGCACTGCGCCCACATTATTTCTCATTCGCTACTCAGTTTGTCCATGCTCTCCTCCCCTCTTCCGGCGAAGCCCCTTCACGGCTAATAAACGCCATGCATAAACGAAACTGCCTCGCTGGGACGGACCTCTCTGCGAGATTTCAGGCTTCCTGGGGAATGCAGTGCGACATACAGATATTGCTTGCACATACAGGGTAGAGGAGGCTGAAACACATGCAAAATCGCCTCCCCTACCCTGTATGTGCAGGCAGTGTTTCAGCAGACCGTGCTGAAACGGAATGCTGCAAGGCAACCCCAACTGCAAGCCAACTCGAATCCTTTTTGGCGCAGTTACTATCACTCTAGAGAACTGCTAAACAATTGCATGGCCCTTAACCCGCAGCCTGCTAGCAGGATGATATACATGGACCAGAGTCACGCACGCCACCCAACGACGGCGTACCCCCGCCAAAGCCGACTGTTCTCGTTACAGTACCCAAGCCCATTTTAATGCATTAACGAAAACCGGAGACAATTGTTAAACGATTACTTTGCTTTCGGTAGCCGACTTGCACACTAGCGCTTGTATATCCACCAGCGTCAGACAGAGCATACTACACCGCACTGCAACAGGCGAGGACTAGCAACAGGTACAGGCAAATATGGATCATACGCATCAATGAGAAGATGGCATACTAAGATCACTAAATCCTATCTACATCTCAGCAGCGCAACATGTTGTTTCGCACCATTTGTTTTGTGGGCCGGGTAACGGTCTGCCGCGTCCCACGCCAGCAGCAGAATTCTGAGTGTCGCGGGGCATCCCCTTAAAGACAACCCAAGACAAAGAAGGGCTATTCGATTCTAAAAAACAGCCATGAAAATGATGTTTCAGCCAATATGATGAAACTTGCACAAGCGTAAACGGAAGGATATCCTCGTAGGGACACTTGCACACCGTCGCATTGCTCTCTAAGTTCCCCCTCGCATGCACCCCATTCCAGCCCATGCGCTGATGCGGGGAGATTCTGTCAGAGAACCAGGGGGATTCGTTGTGGGGTTTTGCAATATCAGCGATTTATTTACGTACATTTCCCATCAACAGCACGGGTGTTGGTGGGACCCATGCTAACCTCGCGGGTGTGCCTCGCAACTGCGAAATCCACAGGCACAAAGGGGGCGAAGTGGTTGGCGCCTCCTCATTCCTTTTGCCCCATAGACCTCATATTTCGTTTCTTTTTTGAAGTCGAAAAAAACAGGCTTTTCTCTGGTCTGTGCCGCTGAGTTCACTGTGTTCTGGCCGTTCTCTTGTACTCTGCCGTACCACGACACCTTTCAGGTGTATAGACACCCCTTTTTGACCTGCGACGTACGTGCTTCATTGTAACGAAGTACGCGATTTTTGCATATGTGCTATAGCCTTTCCGCTACAACTTCTTCTTGCGGCTGCCTGTCGCATTTTTCCACTCTATCGATCTTTTTTCGCACATCTAGGCGCAAACCGCAGGCCAACTCGGAGTCGAGAGCAGGCCAAAAGACGCCGTCGCCGCGAGCCTGAGGGTATAAAAAAGCATTTGAATTGGAAATTTCCACAAATTAGTCACTCCTGCTGCTCAACCTGAGTAGTCTGTCTATGAAATGACTCGCCGGAAGCGTGACTCTAGCAGCTGCGTTGACATTGCTCCGAGGAATAGGGGTTTCAGGGGAAATCCACCACCTTGTTCGAACTGGACGGGACAACTTTAGAAAGGCCCACGCTGTTCACCTCTTTGTGTGTAAGCTAAGGTTCGAGAAACACCGCCAGCTAGAACCTTGTTGGTAGGGACGTTCGGATTGTCTCGTTATCGCAAGGTTGGTTTTATTAGTTGGATGTGATGACTCTTCACTGATTGAGTTATAAGTTGGTCAGCACCGCCGACAGAAGCGAAAGCCGAACTGTTGTCTCTCGGGGGCAATGGCCCTCCCAGCAGTGGCCGTCGGGCTGAGGGCTCCCTTGCATGCTGAGGGGGGCCCTTCTGTGGTCCCTCTAAGGCATGCGTTCAGCCAGGCGGAGACAAGGGATGGGCCCCATGCTTCACGAAATGTAGATACATCACGCGATGGTTCACATGAGGCGAATTGTCGCCGCTGCTCGAATTGCAGCTGCGGTGCAGGTGCTGCGGGGGGCAGGGCCTCGTCTCGTAAGCCGTTGTTCGAGGTATCTGCTGCTGACGCGTCTATCGTTGCTTCTGTAGCAGCTTTGTTGCAGCATCTGGGTATGCAAAATAGCGCTGAAGGGTGTGGGGCGCCTTGCTTTCTCAGTGCCACAGAGCCAATGATCAGCATGCCAGACTACTTGGAACGTTTGGCCCGTTTTTTTCAGTGCAGTGGGGAGTGTTTTGTGCTGGCCTTGGTTTATATTGATAGGCTGCTTCAGATGAACAGCAACGTGTGGCTGTGTCCTCTAAACTTGCACCGTCTGGCGGTAACGGCCTTGATGGTTGCTGTAAAGTTCGCGGACGATACATTCTACTCCAACGCGTACTATGCAAAGGTCGGGGGCCTCCCGCTGCAGGAGATGAACCACCTGGAGGCCACATTGTTGCGCATGCTGCACTTCAGGCTACATGTCATGCCCTGGGAATTTCATAAGTACTTCAGACTTGTATTAGACTCCCCTTTTGCTACGAGGCGACCGCGTGCCATATGCGGGAATAACACTCAACCCTCGCCGCCAGCTGCATCAGATGGCGGGTCCAGCAGCAGCAGTGGGAGCAGCAGCAGCAACAGTCTTGAAGGGTTGGCTTGTGGCAGCAGCAGCAGGGGCAGCAGTAGTGGCAAAGCACCTCAGCAGCAGTGCGGGAATACGTGCTGCTCTCCGTCTTCTTCTGGGTCGACTGGATGTTTCTCGGGTAGTTCCCAATCAGTCTCACCGCCCTCTACACCGGAAGCTTCTGCCACGAAATCTCCTCTGGAGCAGCAGGAGCTATCCAGCAGTAGCAGCAGCAGCAGCTGGTGCTCGCCCGAACAGTTGGTCAAGCGCATAGCGGACGATGAACATTCGGTCCCTGAAAAGCATATGCACCAAGTAGAACGGCGGAGCTGCAAGGGGGACGAGCATTGGGGTTCCCTTTCGGATCAAGCCTCAAACTGTGGAGTTAAGGATGCCCCACAGCCAGCATCCATGTGAAGGATGTCGAGTTGAACGAACAATTTGGAGGGGTGGCGTCAGCAGCGCAGCTCCTCGACGTACGGTAGGAGAAATAGGGTGATTTATTTGTTTGGGTGGGTAGGGGTTATATATCTTCGGTTTTAAACAGGCAGGGCCGGGCCCCGTCTTCGTGGACTGATGGTTTAGCGTGACCGAGTTCAGTGAGAAAGGGGCTTTCTCCTGCGCAAGAGGGGAAGGGGGTCAACAAATAGTTATAACACAGATGATGGCATGACACAAGAAGACCTTGTCACAGGGTCAACAGCTCTTCTCAAGCCCATCCCCATTGCGCCTTCACAATGCACAGAGGAGGTCTTCCTGTTTACTCTCCTCGATTGTTTTTACATTTGAAAACCAATTTCTCATGTACACTGGAAGCAAATGTTTTACACAATATGTCGCGTCCGCCGGTCCCCAGCGTTTCCAGGTTGGCAGTAGCAGTGGGTGTTTAGTGTTTAGGGTTTGTTATTAGGGGCTACTAAAGCCCCGGCTCCATTGGCTGGAGACAGCCCCTGCTCTGCAGTAGGCGCTTAGGAAGCGAGAAACGCTTGGAGGAGGAGAGCGCTGAAACGCCCATCTTTTGTTTAGTCGCGGTTGTGCAGTGAGGCCCCCCTAGGCGGGTCTGTCACTAGACAGACAGGTGCAAGTGGAGGCGATAACACAGCGCAAATGGGACATACGTTTCAACGATCTGTTTTGGTGGATAACCGACTTTTGTTTCACTGAAATCTGACGGCGCGCCAGAAGAACATTGCGCCTACCAACTACCTGTCGCTGCTGGCGCAGCATCAGGTAGCGGGGAAAGTTGCCACACAGCAGCATGACACACATTGCGAGCACACGGTGCTTGCCAGTGCACTCTGTAGTAGGAAGCATATTTAGGGGATCTGCTGCTGCTGCTGCTGTAGCAACAGCGTGAATCGTGTTGTCACTGCTGTAGAATAGCGTCCACAATAGCCTGCAACACCGCAGGTTTCCTCCCCGCTGCTGCAGCAGTAATGCAGTTCCCCACCCGTATGCTTAGAGCGGGTGTCTCCGCCCGGATCCAAACCCGGCCATTGAGTCCAACGGCTATCTCAAAGGCGAGGCGGCAGCCCAGTAGTTGCAGCACCAAACTGTTGCGGCACAGCAGACTGCAGCAACACACACGCACGCAGTTGTTGCTACGAGCCAGCGATGTAAATTGAGAATTCAGGAAGCGTAATTAGCAACGTATCACAAACAACCGCGGTAGGGGTAGCAAGCGCAGCAGTAGCGACACCAGAAAACCCGGAGCAAGCACAGCAGCAGCGCACAGTCGACAGACCTGAATGCGAAGGGGATAGGAACCTCAATAACAATACCACCCTTTAGCTCTCCAAGGACTTTCTCGCTGCTGGTCCACGGCTTGCTGCAGTTGCTGGTGCAGCAGGTAACATCAGCCCCCAGCAGGGGAGACAGGTGAGAGACGCGTAGTAGTAGCACAGATCCTACACTCAGCATTGGTTTGCTACGCCGCGTCGCACCCTCAAATCCTGCCACGGCCGCCAGACGGGCTGGGGCGAAACCACGGATATTGACCTGCACAGACACACACGCAGGGAGTATCGTAGCTGTGGCAGACTAAACCCTGGTAAACCTAAAGGTTCAGTTGTGCATCGGGCACCCTTTCATATAAGGCATATGATTCATTGTCTTGGATGTGGGTAAGAAGACGCCAAGTTCAGGTAATGGGCCGCCCAGAAAACCCACAAAAGCATAACTTGTGGCACGTCATTCTGTGAAACACGATCAACAGTAGTTCTCTACGTAGAGATGGTGGACTTTCGGGTTTCATATAAAGGGTCTACGTACTCCATAGTACTCGGATCCTTTCGAGTTGACAATGCCGACGACGATATCCCCAACTCGCGGTGTGTATCTGTTGAGTGTGCTGATACAAACATAAGACGGGGCATGGGGGGGCAAGACATTCCGAGGCATCAAAGATGAAGCCGTTCTGGCCTTGACACAAGTCCCCGCCCCATCAATCTCTACTGATGCCTCCTGCTGTTTCAGTGGGTCCGAATTTCCAGAAGTCTGCTGGGGACGTATCTTCACCGCACTCCAGTCAAACGTGCTGGCTACAGCTGCTGCAGCGGTTGCCGAAGCGGATGCTGCAGCGGCCACCTCTGATGCTGTGCCTTCTGAATGTCGAATCAAAGGGCAGTAGTCGCCAGGAAGGAATACGGAAAGTCCTTCTGCCGCCATTCCGGCTACAGGGATGTACACGCCAAGGGGTACAGAGACAAGAGCAGCAGAAGTTGCAGTCCAAAGAGAGAAACACGGAGTACAGAGGAAGCCAGTAGCTATAGGAAGAGACTTGAACTTGAGGAGAAGCTCAATATACGGGAACGGTTGGGTGCAATGATTGGCCCAAATCCGACGTTGCAAAGAGCCATCTGCTGTGGTGGACAGCCCGGAGCAACGCGCCACAAGGAAGCGCAGGAGCCATGAAGACGTAGACTGTATTCGCCACACAACCCGATTTTTCAACTTCTAGAGCGCGTTAAACCGCATTTGCTCGTAGACGCCAGTCCGCAGCCTCTCCCATTCGCAGGGCCCCCCTATGGGCGAAGAAACATCACTTGTAGGTCCCTCTACGTGCTATTCACGAACGAAGAACAGAAAACAAAACAAATATAGTTCTTCTGAGTAAATCAATATGCGAAACTGGGACTTTAACCATGAAGAGCCCTAAACTGGATGAGGCTCAACGGGCGTGGGGCCCTCGGGCAAAAGTAGATCTCTGCCCTCCCCGTCGATTGTTTACTTGATTTTGTTTAAGTTTATAGCAAGACATAGTGTTTAACATAATTAATCGTATGAATAGTATATAACCATTGTGAGTCTCTCAAAGATCCACCGTTTCACTACTTTTCTCTGCTCCGTCAGTAATAAGCTGTAATTGCCGCTCTATTCCGCTCCCTCCTTCCCTGGGTACCAAAGTTAAGAGAAGTCTTTATATTTCTTTCTTCGCTCCCCTAAGAGCTCTGTATTTGCTTATTTGTCCCCTTCAACACAGATGACATTCCCGGAGGACTGGGGACCACCTCCCCAATTTTCGGCGTTGCGAGTTACTGCAGAAGGCGTCCCATTGACCACACACACAAAGCCACACCCCGGTGCCGTCGATATAAAAGCTGAAAAACCCACATCTTCGGCATCATCCTCAGAGGACAAGTTGAATGAGGACCCAAACGGTGAACATATTGGAGATGAGGCGACATTTTTGTTTGCTGCAGAAGGATGCCCAAGCGCTAGCAACGATATGCTGGTCAGACATTGAATGACTTATGATGATGGCCTTCTCAGGAGATATATTATCTGCAATGAGTGTCATTCAGTTCGTCTGATCTTGGGAATGACGATAGAGGCTGTTGGCGTGCAGTTGTTTTCTATATCTCTTTCTCGTATGAGTTGTACGGCTCTCGCGTATAGTTTTATTTGTCTGTTTTCCAGTGTGTGTCATGTTTGTATCTTTGATCCCAACTATGTCATCTATGCCCTCTAGTATGTACTTGTGTTTTTTTGCGTATCACCCTCTGTTTTTGTGTCTCCGTCTGTCTGCTTGCGCATGCACTAGTGTGTTTCTGCACTGCTTTTATGAAGCTGTCATTATGTTTCTGACTTTATTCTACTCTGTGCATGTTTGTTCGTGCGATTATCCTTTCCTGTTGTCCTTTTTCTGTCTTCGTACTCGTTTTTTTGTGGCTGGATGCTTGTCACTGTTTGCCTGTATTGGACATTTATTGCATCAATTGCTGTTTGATTTTCAGGTGAAAAAGGGGGAATACGAAGGAGGCTTCTCTATTTGGGAATGCACTTGGGACCTTCTGGGTTTCTTGCAAAAGCCAGACAAAGAGGCATCTAAAGAAGCCCGCCGCATGATTGCCAGTGGACACGTGCTGGATCTGGGTGCGTACTTAACTGCTGTTGCTGCTCTGTCTTCTCACACGTGTTCTCTCTGTTTTTGAATCACTCTCTCGGGTGTAAGAACCTTACTGTGTCTCTCCTGCTGCGACTTATTGCATTAATTAGTTTCCGTCGTGGTTTATCGTGAGCATAAAGCAGTAATTTTCGTGCAGGATGCGGTCACGGCTTGTTGGGCATTTGGGCTCTTAAAAACGGCGCTTCTGCTGTGGTCTTTCAGGACTTGAACGGAGATGTGAGACATCCTTTTAGTAGAATTACACGTGCATGCACTTTGTATTTCCTGTACAGCCACCGCATTACTGGCCCTGATGTAGTTCAAATAACCACAAATTGCTGTTGCGTTGAGCAGCACGAGATTACAGCTGGCTACGCACACATGCCATTTGGCTGAAGCGGCGAGTAGTTCAACTTGTTGCTGATGCCGTGCACATTTGATGATGGATAGACTAGATACGTATCTCATTAACAATGCGACTAGCTAGCTATTTATTGAGTTAGCTATGTGAGTAGGTATATGCTGGTTGTGGGGTGGACACCATTGCCTGCTGGTATATTTTCTGATCACTCGGCTAGTTAGTAGCTTCTTGGCGCTTGCTAAGCAGCTGCCTAGTTTGCTTGTTGATGCATTGCCGTGTGCATATGATTCTGTGGGACTTTGAGGGCCTCGCTGACCTTCCTCAGTAATTTCTGTTTTGGTTAGGTATTGCCCTTCTCCCATATTCTTTTTTTTGTCTTTTGTTATCTTCTTGTTCGAAGGTGCTTAACTCGGCTACTCGCTGGAACATCCTGAAGAACACCGAGGGCGACCGCCTCAAAGATGCCTTGCCCCATCAGCATGAGTTGTCTGTCTCCATTCACGAAGCCTTTCCGTCGTTTGCAGCCGCCGATTCCAGAGGTATTCGAGAAGCCCCTGTAGATATGGAGAGTGCAACGCAAAACGGGGGAAGCGGGCAGGGGAAGACCGGGGACAGTTTTCCTCTCCTAAATGGCCGCGCCCTTTGTGTGGCTGCTTCCTGGGAAAAGTACCCTCAGATTTGCTGCTCTTGCCGAATGGAGGCAAGCGGCAAGACAACATCGGATTCCGAAGCAGGGAGGGAGGCCGTACCAGTGGGAGCACAAAATGGGGCGGCAACTGAGAGTGTAAGGCAGTTTAGGACACGAGAGATTCAATTCAGTATTATTTTCTGCTCCGAAGGAATCTACAGGGAGGAGACGTTCAAGCCCCTTGCTGAGTTATTCAAACGTCTCCTTCGTAGGGACGGAATCGCGCTCGTCGCTTCCAAAAGGTGAGTGGAGGACTTACTTTACTTCCATTAATTAATACTATTATGAACTCGTTCATAATAAATGTCTCTCGTTTGTGGGTATTCTGTTTGTGAAACCGTTTGTCCTTGCCCGCGTCACAGTTCGTACTGCCAACGTGGTCAAAATTGTTTCGTTTGTATTATATGATTGGAATACCTCATTCCAAGGAGTTACTGGTAGCTCTCGATGCCAGCTTGCAATAATCCTCCGTGATCTCGTTTATTTCCGTTCTAGTGTTGATCCCCACATACCAAACTGGAAATACATGACTGGAGAACATGCTACACGCACGTAAAACCTTTATTTGACCTTCAAACTCTTTTTGCTGCTGTGCTAATCTCTACAAATAGCAGCTGTTCTCCCCGCTGCATCTCCGCCCAGCGTTTGCCGTCTTGTCTGTTTGAAGGTATTACTTCGGTGTTGGCGGCGGATCTTTGGCTTTCATTTCCTTTATTCGGGAAAAATACGCGGACAATCTTTCGGTTGAAGTAGCGGATTCTTTCAGGGGCGTGAACTCTAACAACTTCAGGGATGTTCTGTTAATTAGGAAAACGTGCAAAGCAGAAGCCCAAATGTAAACAAAATCGACTTAAGGCGTGAGTCGCAATGCTATACTGCCTTCCCCTTTTGTGGAACGCACGCGACGGCAGACCCCGTATCTGCCTCCTTTAACGTGCCTGCGGTCTCGCCACCCCGCAACGAGTCCAACATTTTTTTCTTGTTTCGAGTGCTTTACTCCCCACTGAGATGGAGGCGGCTGACTGCTGCATGCATCTGAATCCCGATTCCTGATATCAGTTTCTTACTTACGCCGCGCACGTACATGCCCCTCAGCCGCCAAACTGCCATTCACTGCACGCAAATGCTAGACACGATAAGCTTCATAACATCGGCACGTTAAACTAAGTGGCAAGCGCCTGTTAGGAGGCACGGCTAAAACTGGCACTTGATTTCGGTATCTGTTGACAGGTATGATTTTGGTTGCAGCTCCCACTACTGATTATCCCGACGAATGCTTTTCCATCAGCAGCAGTGCATACCTAAAACAGGTTGCCACTGATACTATTATTGTCATTATATACGGTTACTGTTTCCACGTGTGATCGTTTCTGTCGTCAACCTGCGATATTACTCGTTGCTATGGCTGAGCCTCGCTAGTGGCTTGCTAAAGCTGTCTGCAATATTAAAATGAACAACCGTCCCACTGCTGATTGTCATTCTTGCAAAGGCGAAGTTTCTTGTTCCTTCCGCAGATTTTATTGCAATCAGGACGTATCTGAAGTTGCCGCTGACAACGCTTTTTGGAGGAGTCGCCACAGAAGACACCTGTATGAATAGTGGTTGATATCTTACCAGTGTATATATACACTGTGCCATTGGTACTGCTTGTAGTTGATGTACCACTACCACAGGCATACATACGTTGTAAGGTAGTTTTCTTTTGGGGTGGAACCGAAACGGCAAAAAGTGGCAAGACAGAGCCTACTTGAGACACTACTTTGTGGAGTTGTGTACAAGCCAAGTATATGAACTGAGGACTTGATCATTCTGCCAGCCCGCTAGACGCGTTGGAGTTCCGATGTGCATGGCGGCTGCGTAGCTTGGCTGGAAAAGTTGGTGTTAACGAGTTCGCAGTCGATGGATACCGTGGCGCTTAGCTGTTCGACTTTGCCGAAGGTGGATGCGCATCCCCCTTCCACAACTGTTCTTACATTTACAGCTGAAATAACGAAAACTCCCCTCCTCCGAAGCAACACTAAGCGTAGGGGCTGTACGTTCGAATACTGCAAAACCTACCAACTAACTGGTAAGCAACAGCAGTTTCGGGTAACTAACTAATGAATGATGGCATACGAAATAAATCCCCAGAGAAAGAAATGGTAACTATTTACGCTTATGAGATTATTTGTATCAAATTTCTACAGTTGCAGGTCCCTGCTATTACATAGAGGTCTCTGCACAGCTACTACTTGAAGTATTGGTTCCAGCAAACGTTTTTTTGTGTCCCTTACCAACATGGTTCCTTTCAACTACCCCTTGCGAGCGTTCCCTGAGTGTGGTCCACAATAACGTTAGCCTTTCCTGCAATCTCCATCGCCGACGCCACCGCGTCATAATTCGATGCACTTGATTGTAGCAGTAGTATCTACGGACGTGCAACTATCTGCGTTACAATCAGCTACAATGCAAGGTGCTCCTCTTAAAACGGTTTGCTCGTACATATCTATGCTGCAACGTTGGCATTTCTGTCCGGAAAGAAGCACCAAAATATTATCCGTTGCCTTCTGCATTGGTTACTCGTTATGGTGCAGTACATTCTGCGGATTACATCAGTGAGCTGGATCTCCCTCAAGGTACAGCTAACGGTCTCCTCTCGTGTCAAGGGAGAAAAGGAAGGAGGCAACGAGAAGACAGAAAGACGCAAAGAGAATCCACGCTCCTGTTTGTCCGCGTATGCGAAGCGCCCAAACAAAGAGCAACGAAGCCAACGGGTGTCCGCACAGTGACAAAAATGTGCAGAACCCTTGTGCTACCTCGGTTCCCGGGCGAGGTGGTATCCGTCTTTCACTTTTAGTTGCCTGGCGTCCCTGCCAGTTTCTAGCACCTCGTCAGAGTGCTCTACAGCCCCTTAATCCATCGTTAAAAGGCCTTTCGCCAATCCCTAGATGACCAAAGCGCCTGCTAGCTGGCTGCCACGGTCTGTCTGTCTAGTGGATGGATGGATTGTAATTTGGGGACACATATATGGATGCATCGGCTGTGTTCGACGTCTAGCATCTCTCAACATTACCCGAACAGACCACTGCACTCCACGCACCTCAGCACGGCCAGAGCGCACGAAATGCGCTGCCACGCAGCGCGTTCAGACGGCCGCTGATGTCTCACCGTTCCTCTTGCTGCATAAATACCTCCGACTACGTTCAAGGCCTGAGCCTTCTCCAGCTCATCTTGGCCAGTCGCACCTGTGCCAACACCGCAAAAATATAGCCACAAATACAAGCTGCAGCTACATTTGCAGATGAAACCGCTTGCTGCCTCTACACTCATCTTCGGCGAAAAACACAAACTCGGCCCAAGATGCATTCATACAGTGCACGTCTTTGTTGTCCTGTGCCTGTGCAGTTCTACCCTTCAGCATGCCAGAAATGGTATCATCGTTTCAAATTATATTTCATGTCTGTCTCACCTGGTCTCAAGTGCACCGGCTCAAGGGCAATATCCAGTTCAGGGATTTTGAGTGTCGTTTTAGGCTTCTGAGTATTCCACTCTGCGACGCGGATGAGTGCAGGCAAAGCTGCTCTTGTCCTCCTGGCGCCTTCTGCATCGGTTTGGGGTCCTTGCTCCTCTTCTGGCCCATATAACCACTGTTTCAGAACGCTGCAAGCATTAGTACCTGCTGGATCTCTCGGCCCTGTGCAGAAGCCCCGGAGATTCTTCAGCCACATGCTCACATGGGCAGCTGTCCGCTGCGCGCAATCGCCAAGAAGATCGCTCGCTCCCTCGTATTCCTTTCCTGAAGTTCCAGCTATTTCCTTTCTCCTACTGTTCCGGGGGCTTCTATTCTCGCCATCACTGGGCTGCTGTACGACTGAACTGGCTTCCAAGTCGGTGGCTCCAGGATAGTCATCAGGCATGAACGGGCGCAAGTCCTCTACTGTTTGAACGTCCACAGCATTGAGTTGCAACAACGGAGAGATAAGACTTGGGGGCTCGTCAGGTCCAGTATGCAGCTCAACAGCCAACTCTGGCAAAGCAGTTAAATCTCGCTGCAGCTTGAGCAACGTTGAGTCGTTCGGTAACGCACTCAGGCCTAGCTGCTGCTGTTGCTGTTGCTGCTGTTGCTGTTGCTGCTGTTGCTGTTGCTGCTGTTGCTGTTGCCGCTGTTCCTGCTGCTGTTGCTGTTCCGGCTGTTGATTCTGCTGCTGTTGCTCCTGTTGCTGTGCAGCTTCCTCCTGTCCCTCTCTGTCTGGATAAGCGAGACTTGCAGCGGGGAAACCGATGATAATGGCGCGACCTAGGAAAAAGGAGAGACTCTCTACTTCCTCGGGGCCCGCAGAGAGCCAATGGTCCATCTGTTCTCTGTAGCGGCAGGCAAGACTAAGAATTGGCAGAAGCTGTTGTGTAACGTTTGCCGGCCCCCCGTTTGCCGCGTAGTGTGCAAGCTCCGCCTCTAACTTCTCCAGACACAAAGCCTGAGGAGTGGGAGTGGTTGGCTCGCGCGGCGCGCAGTGTCCTCTGTGGAACTCTTCGAAGGCCTTCAAGGCTGACACAGCGTCGGCATATACGTCGGCTCCCCGCAAGTCCTTGCGATCTTCTAGATGTCCCAAGAAGTGTTCAACTGCCTGCGAAGGTTAAAAAAATTTTGCAGCGCTTAACCCAAGCAAGGCAATAAAACTCATGGAAAGCAGACGAGCCAATGCTGATAGGACAAACAAGCAAGAACCACGACATGCACAACACCGGGGAAGCAGCAAGGATACAACAGAAAAGATCACTTGTCCAAGCACTGCTCCAACGTATTTTCGGCGCCAAGCCCAAAGCGTAGACAAGCATAAATGCGCGTTTGTAAATGTCAACGATATTGTGCAAACGTGCATTTATAGTCATGTATGAACGTCAAATCCCCAAAATTCGTGAATATATTTGGCTACACGCAAAAACATTCGGCGTGATGTACAGGCAGCTGTACGGCTATTCGCGCAAACATGCAAATTTTACATCGCATTCGCATATGCAGAGATATAAGCATGCACACGCATACATGCACGTAGACGAACTTGCGCATAAACGCATTCGGACACTTGCATGCACCAATACGCACGGTACATCCACGGTCAATTTCATCCACACTCCGACCACCCAAAAAAACATCTGTGTAAGGAGGCTCGTGCACAGATGTATGCGAGTGTCCGAAAAGACGCATACGCATGTACACGCAAAGCTACAACAGCAAGTGCACACGCACAGAGTTCTGTGCAACACAAACACTGGCCAATGCGTATACACGGGAGATGAGCACGTATTTGTTATATGGCACGAGTATGCACAAATACGTCTGTAAATAGATCGGGCCCTGGCTAAACAAAAGCTCAACTCATCGGAAGCAGAGCCGTGCAGAGGTCGAAGCGTGCATAGTGAGACGCACACACAGGCAGAAAAAAGAAGCCGAACAAACAACTAGGGAAAGCGAAACACGCAACTTCTGCACCGCATTCGGCAATATACAATGCAAGATAGCGTCACATACAGCCACAAGAAAAGGATCGACAGGTGGCCTACCGAAACATCGACAAGCAACTCGTGAACAACAATCCTTTGCCAGCAGTGGTTAGGAGGTCCCAAAGAGCGTAAATCCCTGACAGCTGCCACAATAAGAGACATGACGTCCTGCGTCGTGAGCATATTCAAGGCCCAGCCTGCAAATGCCGCCCCAACTGCTGTGCGATAACTCGCGAAGGGGACACCCAACGGGTAGCGAATGCCTTGTGGCGAGACTCGCTGCAAGGGCGACTGAAGAAACACTGGATGCACCTCAACCATTTGACGGAAACCTGTACCGCAAGTTCACAAACAAACCTTAAGCCCTTACTTAGCACGGAAACCTCTACAGGGGCTCATCCCAGAAACAACAAACTACGAGCTCTATCCTGCAAAACAGTTTCTGGCACTAATTGGACGCCCCTACAGCAAGGCAAAGACGAAAATTACGCAGGCAGTCAGCGCCTGTAGGAGGCACCAACTGCGGTTTCGCAAACAGCGTTTACCTGCTACTTCGATGATCTCTGGGTTTTGTGAAAACTTCTTCGCCGACCACCTGGTGACTCTCGTTGCTAGCTTGCTGCTTAAGCTGGCTAGCTGGCTAGCGACACCAACTTCCTGTGGCGTGTCTAAAACCTGTGTGTGCAACTTCTCGACGTGAACAAAGACCAGCGCGGGAGGGAGTGGCCTCACACCGGACTCTCCATTCGCTCTAGCCTCTGCTGCTAGAAGCTGTTTCCTTGTTGCAGCTTTAAACAGCTGGCGCACATCCATCGCTATCTGCACGCCAGCAGCATAGGCCATCTCTTCACTCAGATCTCCAAAAGATTGCAGATCCTCGCCCTCCCGCACTTTCACTATGATCTCGTAGACTAGCTGCACTGCAGGCAACTTGAGCCCCGCGACGCTGCAGCACATTCATACAAATATGTTCAAAAACATGCGAAGTATGCAACGTGAAGTGAAATAAATGATAAACAACCAAATAAAGTGAGACCAAGCACGCGCGGAAGATACTCGGTACCCACCAACCCTAATACATAAAGATTTATTATAAAAGCTGTTTAACTATGTTCTTACTTCATAACAAAAGGGATCATGTGCTTGGGCATATCTCTCCGCGTTCTGAGACCCGCTGCTGCTATTTCTTTTTGTCTGTCGAGGAAGACGGAGTGCAGAAACACTGCTACAACTGACTCGGGGTATTTAAGCGCCATTCCTGCAGAAGCTTCTGGATCCTTCTCCCCTGTATCCCCCAACACCACCGCAGGTCCTCCGGTACTTATAGCATCCCTGAAGCCCCGCACCTTGGCCTCCCCGCGACAATGCTGCGAAGCCAGTACATGGGCGAACTTGATCTCGTTCTGATATCCCAACGGCCAGCGCGGGGCTCCGGCACCGTAGAGCTGCCGCGCACCACTCGTGAAGATTGTGTTAATGTCTTTGAAAAAGGAAGGAGGGCGTGTAAGCTGGGCGAGTATGGAAGTGGAGACTCTTGCAGAAAGAACACCAGCCTTCCGCGGCATAACATGCTGCGGTGAAAGCTGCTGCACGTCGTATGGGCAATTCTGTGTCTGCGGGGAGGGAAGAGGTACAGGGCAATGCTCTATAGGGATGCGCAAGCCACTGGGGGTACAGGTGTGGGGTCCCAGCGCTAGCATAAACAGCAAGGTCCCTATTGCAGGATATGGGAGCCCACGTGAAAGATCGCTGTCAATGCCCCCAATGTGCTTTCCAAAGGCCGCCATGGACCCCGAACACCACAACGTGTCATCTACGTCTGTCAGAACCAGCACATTGCCGAAGGAGGCCCCGACGCGGCCAAAGGCATATGGCTGCAGCATATCAGAAACCACAACTGCTCCTCCACCAGAAGGCCGGCGATCACGCATAGGAGGCGAGATGCTGCGGTGCCCCATTGAAGCAGCTGGTGGGCGGATGGGCGGAGGGAAGTGCAACTGCGGAGGGATGTCTTCTGCAGACACCTGGAATACACTAGGAACAGGAACACCACCACCCGGCTGTCCCGGTTGTGTTGGTGCCACTGGGTTGTTGTTACTCCGATCTCCATTTGATTCTTCACTGTCATCTTCAGAAGAAGGATTGTCAGGGGGAGTTCCCGCCAAAGCGTACGACCAACTTCTTAAGAATAAGAAAATAAAAACAGGAAAGAGAAATGCCAGCCTGGACCGACGGATTCCTCGACGTCCCCATAAGGATGTCACTGAGAAGGCTGCTCCTGCACCTAAGTTTGCTGCTTCGCCGGATGATGATCTAGCGGATGCAGACTTTCCTGCTGCTGGTGCCGTTGCTGCTCGACCCCAACCCCCAAGGGGGCAGACTAGTGTGAGGGAGGGCGAGGTCATGCCGACTGTAGGAAATCATCCAGCAAGGTTCCTGATGGGTGGATGGGAATAATGAAGCAAGGTTGAGAAGCACATGCGTCAGGCCCCCTAACCAGATCAGCTCTACACGCGCCACGGGCGAACTAAGAAGCGTACGGCCGCGATGGCACCGGCCCAACTCAAGTCAAGCCATGCGGTATAATGGTCAAGTTGGGTCCAATATAGTAAATAAAAAGGGGTCTGCTGCCACCGCGCAGCTTTGAAGCAGCAGGTGAGAGCAGCCAATGGAGCTGTGAAACGGGAAACGGGGACAAGGGGATGATTCCCTTGTTCCGAAATGGGGAGACAGATGCCTGATTAATTTAGCTGTAAAAGCAACGAACGAGCTCCCCCCGAAATATTATAAGCTGCCCATGGCGAATTCAGCCTTGCAGGAACGCAGCCCCGAAGGAACCGCCAAGCGCAGCCACACCGAGCCGCTCACTTGCTCAGCGCCAGCAGCATGATCCCGTGCGTCCTTACTGTCTCCTTGCTTAGCTCCTTCTGGTCACTAAAAGTTGTTGATGCGTTCAGTAACAAGTAGATCACGAAGAAAAAAAGAGGTAAAAGTGGTGATCTGCGTAGCGGCAAGAAGTGCGCGACAGACTGGTTGAGGGCTGGCGTTGGGTGCTATACTAGCTTATTGGGAACGAGGGCCAAATTATCTGAACGCACAGTTGCTGTGGGCAGAATTCCATCTCAAATTTGAATGCTTTTATTATCAATGCGTAGGTTATGGTGAATGACCCTAAGAAGCCTCGCTTTTCGAGAACGGCCCCATATGGGTAGTGGGTTCGGTCTGCGGCGACCCGGTTGGTTCTCAGAAACCCTCAATACAGAACACATTAGTAGTGGGACTTTTCCCTTTTTGCTCCCTCTTTTTATATTAAATTTGTTTCCTCGAAATGTATGCAGCTTATGTCGCTTGAGTTGTGGCGCTTGCCGGCGTTTTATGGTATCATCATGCCTTCTGTAGTTTGGGCTGTCTAAAGTTGAGGTGTACGCACGTTTTTCCCTATTAACAAGCTGGCAACAGAGGACTAAATGACTTTTATCCAATACCACACAGTTTTAATGTATGCAGCAAAGGCGGGCTTGTCCACGTTTGCGTGTGGGGTCAACTTTGCAGCGGCAGATGCAGCGAGGTGCGCCCCGACTCTTGCAATAGGCAGACTTATCTCAACAACATCCACGAGTCCTTGTGCTGGTGTGCCAATGGGCGCCCTCCAATAGCATTGAACAACAGACGGACTCCATTAAAACACGTCTAAATTATAAACACCTTGAGAGTACGTAATATACGGTTATCCAATGAATGCAGAAGTTGCTTTTCTGATGGTGGATGCTCCATGACAGCTCACCGAGGAGCACGGCACAGCCAGCTATGCATGGAGCATAGAGCCGTGCCCTTTCTGTTGACGAACTGAATTCCAGCAAATTCCCAACAACTCGATGGCAGGCGATATCTGGGGACACAAAGTGGTGACTGAGGACCCCTTTAGAAAAGCCGGCTTCCTGTATATACCTAGGTTGGTCAGATGCACTCTAATTGCCACCTTTGCAAAACTCTAAGTCTTAGGGATGTATCTGAAGCAGCCGATACAACTCGTTAAACAACGGAAAATGCTCCTCTATTGGCTGGCAGATTCCGTGTTCGCATCCCGTCTCCACGTTGTGCAATAAAGCCAAAAGAGCCATACAGCAGTACCGGAAATCTAAACTGACACTGTACTGTTCCGTGCAGTCCGACAGATAGTTAATTTTTCAAGGTCGACAATAATTCCTCATGCCCTCTTTATACACAGTAGCAATGGTTGCTAGCGCTGCTTCAGCACGCTGGGCAAACTGCAGAAAACTTTACTTGAGTTTGGTGCTTTTCTGCAATTTGCCTAGCGTGCTGAAACGGCACAAGCAACCACTGCTATTGTGTAAAAAGTAAGGTTTCTGTAGTACGTACTATCTCAGCCAGTATTGCGCATCTATTGCAGCATGGCTGCCTGTATGACGAACTTTCCGAAATCAGGTAGATTGTCCGAGCCCCGCTGGCCTGTAGTCATGCACCCTTATGCAGTTCCACAGCCGATCCCTGCTACAAGGAGCCCTCGCGCGCTTCACTTATGCATTAGGGAGCGGCAGTATATCGTTAGAATGCATACAAAGGTGCGAGCCCACTTTGTAGGAGAAGGGGCATTCATAGCTCTAGCTGACACATGTGTTGGCGTTCGAGCGTACACTTGGAGCGAAAAGCACTAGCAAACGCTCCTCCAATCGCCGCCTCCGAATCGAGATACTGTTCGGGAAAGATGTAGCGGTCTATATGGAGAATAATCTGCCGGGGACCCCATGTACTTTGGGACGGCGCCGGCCTAGAATGACCTTCCACTCGTTATAAATGCTTTGTTTAGGGTTTAGGGTGCTAAACCCCAAACCCTAAACAAAGTATTTATAGCCCCGCATTTTAGGACGTCCGAGCCTCCTTTTGTTGCATTCACTAACTCTAGAAGCAATTGCTAGACACTTACTTGTCCGTTGTTAGGTAGGCTGCGCACCAGTAGGAGTATACGTATCACCTTCATCTAGAGCATGCTCAACAGGCGCTCCTACACACATGAGCTAAAAATGAGCACGTCAGCCATGTATATAGTCATCCATACCACAGTGATTGGCTAAAAAAAATCGTTCTTAATAACCCATTCCAGTTCGTCTGGCGCACTGACGAATCCAAAAGGCATGCAGTTGTGCTCTAGTTTGAAAGTGAGGGTACCCAAGACAGTCTTATATCTCTCATCTGGATTAACTGGGCCCTGCAGAAATGGCTCAGCATAACTAGACGATAAATATGCTGCAGAACGCTGCAAGCGGTCAAGCTGCCTTGCCGATGTGGGAAAAGGGGAACTCTTCTCTTACCGCTAATCATTTGAATGGGTTGAGGCCGACGCAAATGTGCCACTTTCCGCTGTCAGCATTGAACTACTTCCAATTGCTCAAGTTGATATTTGGATACTGCTTACTTTAAACAGTTCGTCTGTTTGTTTCAAGATATGGGGGACACCCACGCTATGCAACAAAGCTTGGAGGTGCTCCGTGAAGCAGTTCGATATGGTGCATTGATAGCCCAACGGGTGGACTGCAGGCACCCACATGCTGCTTTATACACCTGGGAGACGTTCCTTCAATTATATCTGCTTTTTGTGTGCCTGCTGTATTAGGTAGAAGAATACTCCAAATGTGTTGTCATCATGAGGCCGTCATGAAGGAATTTATGCATTCCTTGTCGTTTCCTTCCGCGCCTCTGCATTGTATTGGAACTTCTTCGTTTCTCTCCTTGTGAAAGACGCATGCCACTCCCCTTATTGTAGAGGATGCAGGTGCCGTTAGAAGCTTTGCGAGGCGCACTCTCTCATTTCTTTTTGGCACATACGCCCTAGTAGCCGCGTCTAGCCTCCTTACGTGGACGTTTCTAGGCGCCATCCACTGCCTGCGAAGGATTATGATGTGGTGAACTAATCCGGAGTAACACATGTCGTAACATGGCAGCACAAATCATTTCTGACCTAAACTCCTACTCTGCGTTCAAATTTTGCCGATTCGCGTGCCGTCTTAATCATTCGTTGAGCGAAGGGGCAGATACTACGCCAACGAACACACGAATAAGCCGCTCCTTCGCGCTGAAACTTCAAGCATCATACCTATTTCACTGCTCTTGTCAAGTAATTCTTGCCGATACTGGCCCCTAATATTAACTCAACAAGCTCAGACTTGATTCGAGGTGAATCTGCAAGCGCAGCTGTCATTCCCTTCAGCCCCATCACTTTGTTGCAGGTCACTTGGGGGCCTTGAAGTTTTCCTGATCGTTTTGTTTGTTCCCCTGGCAGCGCCAGTGAATGTCTTGCTTCCCTGTATTCTCCGCACTTTTCATGGGTTGCAGTGGCCTTGCTCACTGCATGAGAAGATACACCGTTCGACATGTGCGGCAGGTTTTCTGCATACCAATTTCGACAGCATCTATAAGGAGTTCTCGATGTTATTGGAGGACGGCTCCTAGCTGAAATAAAACCGAAATAACTAAGATAAGGGACCCCCCAAAACAATTGCCTCATCTCCAGTTCCCAGGTAGCCTGGGCCTGGCTGCTCAAAGCTTATACTCGGGGTAGATGAAGCGGCCTGACGCGAGTTGCAGCGCGTCACGCTGCAACATGCGCTACACGCAAGTATCCGCGGCAGACACATTCAATCCATTTCGTGCAAGCAATGGGGCTATAGGCAATTGTTGAACAATAGGATGGCCCTTTGTAAGCAGCCTGCACGCGAGTAGATATGCGCATCTCAACATCCGTCAGAGCATGCTACAGTTACCTCCTATAATAGTTTCCTTTTTGGGGCAGGCATTTACTCCCTCAATATCTACAGTCTCAACGCCTGGCTCGTTGATGCGCGCAATCTTCGTCATATCGATCATGTAACGAGAGTCATTGATATTACCAGAGGACTATCGCGATATGCGAAGAAGCCAATCCGTAAAAGCCGCTGACCTCCTTCCCCAGAGCTTAGGCAACCATAGTGCTGCCGCTCGGCTGCCTAAGCATGGGGAGTTGGAGCAGCCCGGAATGTGTTGCACCGCAGCTCGCTGCTACTCGTGCTGCTCGGCAGCCCCATATCTAGGCACATACAAGCCCCCTTTTGCTGCATGTACTAACTCAATAGGGAATTTGTGAACACTTCCTTCTCCGACGGTAGGTAGTCTGCGCACCAGCCGGTATAAATGTCTCAACTGCAAGTAGGACACGTCTCAACTGCACGTAGGGCATGCTTCAAGTAGACTCAAGTACATGCGATATGAGTTCATTAAAGGGATCCACTCCCCGAATGTCGTAAGACCACAGGCAAAATGGTCTATCACTGGTCAGGAGAGCAGGAGACGTGCCACTAGTTTGCCACACACCTTCTTGCAATGCCTACAGCAGGGCGGCCCCACATGCAAACGTAACGCCGCTCCCTTTGCTGCATGCACTAACACTATAGACAACTGTTAAACACTTCCTCTGCCGTCCGTAGCCAGCCTGCACGCCAATAGAAGCGTACATACCAACTTTAGAGAGACCTCGTTACACTTCCGGGATGGCTACTTCCAGTGAGCCCACGGGGGCTCGCCAACACCGGAATTCCACCTCTTCCGTTACCTCTATCTCCTTAGTCACTTATTTTCATTATATTTACAATGTAAAAGTGCTTTAGAAACTACATTCTGCTTCCTGAGGCAGTACGCAGGCGCCCTTGTACAGTGCCCGGCACTACACACGGGCGTATGCAGCCCCAATACTGGTTACAGTGTCTTGTTCGTCCTAGGCAATGGCCAGTTGGTAGATAGTTAGGTATTTGAGCTCGTATCTACCTCAAGCTATTTTTTTATTATTATTTTCAACATCTTCTTTGAGTTCCATGCCTATTGCATTGCGCGGCACTAAAGTCGCCGTCTCATTGAGGGGTGCCGGCAGGTGCCGAGACAGCTGAGAACGGCACCCTCTTCCTCCAATATTATCTATTAGTTGTTTTTTGGTTTTTTGGAATTTTCTTAAGTGCTCAAGTTTACGCATACGGGCTACCAAGAAGCTGTTTGCTGCCCTTTCTGCCTCTCAGCGCCCGCTTTCCGCATCGCAAGGGCGTTCAGGTTTTACTGTTTTCTTACTCGTTTAAACGTGTTTATATTATATATCTCTTCTACCGCATTCAATGAAAGGAGATTTGAGGACAGGCGGCTCGCCTGCTTTGCGGGTGGCTGCCTTCCATTTCATATTGGTGTTGTCCTACCTAGCTCACTCAGCTTCAGCAGCTTACTTCTATGTGCAGGAGTCTCAAGATAAATGCTTCATAGAAAGCGTACCCACGGGTGTAGCGCTTACAGCTTCCTATAAAAACCATGAAAATCCCGGTAATCTAACTCCCAAGCCACTGCCGTTCGTCTACCCTACTGTTGCGTCGTGCATGCAAGTTGTTTAAACGGAGTTGTTTAAACGGCATCTCACACTAATAAAACCACAAAAAAGAGGTTTAGGGTTTGTTGTTTAGATGTTTATAGTTTATGGTTTAGGGTTTAGGGTTTGCGCGATACAGCGTGTATGTTTTTTTATAATTTTTTTTTCAAGTATATGTTTTACTACTATTTCAGGTGTAACCTGCAGCATAATATTTAAAGACCCTAGTGGTCGAAGTGCATATAGCAGAGAAGTTCTGCCTGCAGATGTTGAGGGGAAAGTTACACATATGACGACAGCAACTGGGGAGTATCAAGTTTGTATATCTTGTGCTTCTTCAAAGTGGTTTAATACACAGCTACTCAAGTGGTCTCTTTCTATTGAATTAGGAGATACAGATATTAACATAGATGTAAAACAACACATAAATACAAACATATACATATTATACTTGTTATATTGTATGTTGTGTTGGTTTTTCTCTCTCCAGCTTGTTGTTGTTCATCTACTGCTGCTTCTTAGGCTGCCTCTAACACTTGTTTATCATCATGTACTGCTGTTTCCTATCCATTCTCCTCTATTATTATAATATTATATATATATGTATATCTTATTAATATATGTTGTTACTTTGTATACTTTTTACTATCCGTCTCTATCTCGCTGCTTCTTAGAGTCTTTCTCGAGCTTGTTTATATACCCCTGCTTCTTATACTCTTTCTCTTTCTCTTTCTTTCTCTCTCATACTTGTTGTTTCTTACACTCTCTCATACTTGTTGTTTTTATACTGTTTCTCTTATTCTTGTTATTTCTTATATTCTCTCTTATAGCTGCTGCTTCTTATACTGTCTCGCATGCTTGTTGTTTGTTATACTCTCTCCCCCATCCTTGTTGTCTCTTATACTCTGTTTCTCCCTCCCTCTCCCTCTCTCTAATAACTGCCAGTAGTATCTGAGTTGTGTGTATGTTTGTACATACATACGTATATATAAATAACGTACATATATATATATATATATATGTATATATGTATGTATGTATGTATGTATATTCAGGATCTTGCAAAGAAAGAACATGTGAACAGCGTCCACTTGAAGCTTCAGGCGATCGCCAGACGGGTGGAGGCCATGCAGGCAGAAAATGACTACGAACGTGTACAGGTTCGACTTGAATATGCTTACTACAAATATATATATATATATATATATAGTGTATATAGT